>JACGAQ010000877.1:0-83425 GCA_014119065.1 Orius insidiosus | reverse complement strand
AGGTCCCCGCTCGATTAATAGAGTGAGGTGGCCACTTAATATTTTGACCCCGAGACAAAATGGAAACATGATATTTAATCAGAAAAATTTGGCTCTTTTGCCAATGCGGTCTAACTAGTACAAAGTTCGTGGGATCCATTTAACACATTGAGAGTAATACAATATCTTCTCTTTGAGGATATAAAAATCCATTAAAAAGTGAGTTTGACTTAATTTCCTTTAAAAACCGTTCTTAACTCGAAAAATGATTTAACTACCAATCAAGTGGTGCATATAAAACGTCGGAATACATATTTCCATCATTAATGACATCCCATCGTTTATGGCAACCCTTTTACGTTCGCCTATAATTTTCCGGTTTAATGATCCAATTAAAACATTGGCAAGGAAATTCGCCACGTTTACAAGAATTTCCGCTCAAAAAATTAAACAGTGTGGGAAAAAAAACCTCAACAAAAAAAACTTTTTTTTGTCTCCTTCAAACATTAACCCTCAGCCTTATAACGAGGCTGTCTTTGTTAGCAAGTATAACAACGTCCTCGTTCCCCATTATATACTTATGAGAAGGAAAAGCGCGACTCCTTTTTTAAAAATTTTTCCTCGACAGGCGTTTTATAAATTAAATTTTCTTGATTAAAAAAGAGGGGAAAAGAGACTTTTTTTTGTTTTATATATTAAAAGGTCAAACAGTCTGACATTCTATTTTTGAACGTCCTAAATAATTCTCGGCCAGATTGTACGTAATATCCCGATGGGCAATGCTCTACGTGACGAGTCGGCTTTTTTGGAAGGTGCATGCGAAATACTCGTTTCCAGACCTAAAACGTCCTCGATTTAGGGAAAACAATGTGACCTGTAAACGGCCCTGACAATTTTTCAACTGAAATATTCAAGGTCATTTTCATGCTTCAGTCATTTAAAAAATAATAAAAAATTTTCTTTTTTTTTAAATCTAACAAGTTGGGATTCTAGTGGTGTATAAGAAGGCAGGCATTCAAGGGAAAACGCCTAAAAGACCGAATAAATATCGAAAAAATTCTATGTTTAGAAAAAACTCTTCGCACTTAGTCCCGATGGGCATTTAGCAACTTTCAACGAGACCATTTTAGAAGCCAAATCATGCATTTTCCATGTTTCGGGAGGAGGCTTAGTAACGATGTTTATGTAACAACATAACTGAATGTATATTAAAAATATTTAATAGAGAAATTAATTACTTTGATCAAATTATTAAGTTTTAATAGTTTTTTATCAAGGTTATTTTTGAAAATAAATTTCCTTTGAAACAGGAGACAATACGATTTGCTCGATGGACTGAAAGAGAGGGAGAAAAAAAAAATTTTTTGCCGCTATCCAGGGTACTATACAAAAGAGGAGGTGGGAGTCTAATCCACTTGATCTCGCATAACGGGAGAGCTTTACCGTCAACGGTGAAATTCCGGCGAGTTTGAACAAAACCCGCGCTCCTCCGACGTAAACCTCAAGTCGGGCGAAAACGTTTCTCTTCCCTCCTTACTCTTTTTCAACCCCTGAGGAGGTTTAGTTAAGTTTAATTACACGATACTTCTATTATTAGACCCCCGGTTTTCGCATCATCGCGCATTTCCGATCTTCTAACGAAAAAAAGAGACTTTCAAAAAAAACTTGAACGTAATTAAAAAAGTTTTTTATATTGAAATATTTTTTAAAACAAGGGTTCAAGATGAAAATAAAACAGATGAGCTTGATTTACGCCCGGAAAAGAATTTTTTATGAGAAGCCCTCCTTTTATATTGACCAACGATATTTTTTCTTTTTTTCTCCCCAGGTTAAAAAAATGAAATATTCAAAACTCCCATACTTTTTACGGAGAAGCTAAAAAAAACGTTTTTTCAGCGGTAATTCAACATTATTCAATTAAAGGTTAATTTAATCTAAGGTTTTTTTTCCCCCTGTCTACCTCTTGGAGCGGTTAAGTATAATTGTTGAATGTCGTGTCCGTAAACGGCCATTACTAAATTTGTGAAAAGGGTTTTTGTGACTGTGCTAGGCACTACTTTTATCTGCAATGCTCAATTTTCCGAACAGATCATTAAAACCTTTTATTGCCGAAATCTAGGGCCGAAATTCTTCACCTATTTCATTTTTCAATGATTTTTTGTGTCTTACAAGTCTTACATATTTGGTAAAGTGTTGGGAATGTAGGCCCGTACCCCCTAAGATCAACCTTTTTTTCAAATTTTCACAATTTTCTCAGTTTAATATAAAAGCAATAATTTTTATTTATCGAAAAAAAAAAAAACGTTTTTACACCGGTTTTTTCTAAATTGACTGTTTTCAACTCATTTTTTTTTATTCAATTAGAGTTTTCACCCCGATTTTATACAGCAAAGTATTGAATTTACACCTCCTTTTTGTATAAATAAATGTTTCACCGGTGGTATTTTATTTATTTAAAATGAAAAGTGAACCTGCAAGAAAGCGTTTCTATTTTTACCCTTTTTACGATTTCGCCTCAAAATAACGTTTCAATAAAAAAAAAGCTTATTCTAAAGTCGTGGGTGTGACATCCCTCTGATTTCTAATACAAAAGAGGGAAACTTGTTGGAAGCTTGGCAGGAGATAAACCGTGCCGGTGACACAACTCCAGATCTTAAAAGGGACCCAGGAAGAGAGTCGACTGATAGATCTCTCTCTGAACTGATGGCAATCTCGTTTGGACAGATCTCGACAGAAATATTCACGATTTTAAATCTTTTATAATGCTTTTTCCTCAACAAAAAAAATGAAGGATAATAAAGTTAAAAAGTCGATTTACTTACCGCGGCACGAAAGGAGCCGTGGTTCAATTATTTCACACACGTTTTCTCCCTTTTTTCTATTTCTGTATCCATCTAACGGCCCTAAAAATAATAAAAACCGTTTTAATTTAATGTGTCATAGTGTTCAATGAAAAAGCACTTGTGCTGTACTTATATAAATTGGGTTATTGATTAGCAGTGGTCACTTAGAGAAATTACTACCACCTCTGTTATATTGATTGCATTTAAATTTAAACATCATAAAATGTTTTATTGGTTTAAATTTGATATTAAAATCATCCCTTGGGGAATGCGTAATAAAATAAAATCTTTTTTTGATGTGAAGATCGTTAGAAAAAAGGCCTCTTATTACTCCATCCCCCGCACCCTCAGACATTTTCTCGCTCAGAGGTCATGGTCTACACTTAATGGGTAATTAGCGCCGGGAAGGACCTCGTAAATCCAAAAAGAGCTCTAAGTAGAGGAAGGATACTTAGGAGAGTGGAAAAAACAGCGAATTTAAAAAGAAAAGAGTAGGAGAGGGAAAAAAAAGAATCTAAAAAACCCAAACTACCCCAAGCTTCACCTATTTCGGTCGGAGGGAGGGATCGATACGGTCGCGGTCGATACTAAAAATAATACGGCTAAAAACAATTTTCAAACTTCAATAGGTTCCAAAATAAATAATTTAAATAAATGAGCGGTTTTTAAAATAAGTAGGAATAAAACCCTTCAATTTAAAAACACAATAATTTATAATACTACAAAATGCAACCTTTTGAGTTAAGAATGGTTTTAAAGGGGATATTGGATGATAGATCATGAAAACTGTATATATATCGCTATATTATCAAAGTTTTTTTTTCAAGTTCCCTGGGTGACAAAATATATTTTCCCTTTAAGCTCTTACGATCTGAAGGTTGAAAACCATTTAACTTTTTTCTCCCGAAGCGTTCATTGTGCCAAGAATTTTAATTCGTGAAATTAAAATACCACCTGGCAAGTGGGACGAGAGGTGGAAAAATAGAAACTTTTACGACTTTTGTTAGTTTTACGCGGTGAATCCTTTTTTCCTTCCTCTCTTTCCCAGTTTTATCGATTCTCCGATTACGGGGTATGGGACATAAATCTTGACGTGCATGAGCCGTTTCAGTGTCGCACGTTTAATTAGAAACTTTAGCGACTTGAAATTCGATTGTGTAGGTGCCAGCCGGTATAAACTCGTATAGCACGTTTCAATAGCTCTAGGCGGCATCCGTTATCTACATTAACTCATCTATTTTTAAATTAAACGGATCTTGGTTTTGTAAAGGACGTTTTTAATTTAACTTTTTCTTTTTTGTTTCCCCCTCGAGGTTTCCAGGTAGGATGATCTCCTGTCAAAAGCAGAAATGAGACCTTTTTTTTTATATTAAGCCCCAATCGAGTTAGACAAAGCTTGATTTTATGGGTATGCACAGTTTTTCAAAAAACCTTCCAGTCGTTCTCATGTAATGGTATTACTCCCCAGAAATTAGTGGGGATTGTTCCCCCACCATGCTTACAAAAGGACCAATGAGAGGGGTCAGTTAGATTCATGACTTCATTTAAATTCGAGTCACTCAAAAATCATAAAAGAACAATAAAAAAATATCGACATGCCCCCCCCCCCTCCTCCGAATCCATAAACAATAAAGTTTAATTACATGTGAGTTAATATTCATCAATCATCAACCAGCCTCAACCCAAGCTACGCACACACGGCGTAAAGTGCACTCAAGACCGGGCAGTCGTGCGTTTTAGTAGCATAACAAACTCACCATTTTAGTCAAAAGGAAGATCTCCGATTTCTGAAACAAATCAGATTAATTTTAGCTTATAAAACCATGAGTTGGTGAAGTTCTTTTAAATTTCAAGCATCAAATGCGAGAAAAAACGGACATTGCAATTCCATTTTGCAAAAAAAAAAACAGAACGAACTATCAAAAGCGTTATGAAGTCTTTGATCTCTTGTGGACGGAAAATAAAATATTTAAAAAATGCCACCACGGTGGCATACGTTATAGCGAGAAGGGAAATATATAAAAGATCTTTTTTTCAGAGCAATAAAATAGGCTTACGGTGACAAAAAGTTTTGAAAGTCACACAAAACTTTCTACAGGCATGACTTAGGGAGACGTTCTTTAGCTTTCCAAATAAAGATATCGTCAATAGAGTCTTAAAAGCTACTCCAAAATGTTTAAAAATAACAAAAACTGTATGTTTTTGCATTTGTGAGAGGGTGTGAAACGAAAAACTTTCATAATCCCGACCTTTTTCTGACCCTTGTTTTTAAAATAAGAACGAGATTGAAGAAAAACAAGATACCAAAGTAATTTTGACTTCCGAATACTTTGGGGATACCTTTTCTTAAATTTTTTTTGTTTTTTTGTTCAAGATGTTGGATTATATTTTATATCCTTAGAAGGAGGCTTCTTTGTACTGGCGTAGTTTTAGATTAATAGCCCATTTCGTAAATAGGATACGAGCTAAAACATTGGAAACGGTTACGTTTTGTCGTGACCGTCAGTTCCCGTCTGGATAGTAGCCAAGTCTTTATAGGTCGTGGCCCCATTACATTTTTTTTTCATTCCTTTTGTTTTCATCAAAACAAGAAAATGTGAACTAACGAGTTTCATTTTGTATGAAAGTTTGTTTTTTGTAATTAAAAAACTTAAAATTATCTCATTATTTTAATAAAGAATGATTAAAAAACGCTTTGTTTTCGTATAGTCTACAAGAGGTTGTTTGAAGAAGCGTTAATTATCCTGATTTAAAAAGAAAACATGTGCTTGCTATAAAAAAAGGAGGAAAGTGAAGAGGGAAGCAAACAAGTCCTTTGATCCGGACGTTGAAAGCCTACTTAGCGCCCTCTTTTTTCTCAACGTAGGAACTTTTCTAGTATGAAATGACGTCATCGACCACAAACCACTTTTTATACACCTTTTTCCGGAAAAATTACCATCGAAATATCGTTTTCATTGAAAAAATTAATAACTTCCCTTTGATACCAGACGTGAGAGAAATTTCTCAAGAAAAAAAAGGTTTAATATAATGGAAAAGACAGAAGACGCCATCTTTTTCCATTCCGAGGGAAATCCCGAGGGAAATCCGGATGACACTCACACCTTTTTAAGGTTTAATTATTTCATTTTACCCGCTCCCTTCGTGCTCCTTCGAGAGCACCAAAATAATGGAAACGCCATAACGAGCACATGCACATTTTAAAAGGAAATTCATTCAAAACTGAATTGAATTTTTTTGATCAAATAACCGTAGATAATTAACTAGTTTGTCCTTTTATACTACCTAATTTTGTTTATAAAAGGTCTTCTTTTGTCGTTTGATCTTTTTTTTCCCTCTTAAAATCTCTTCTTGAATTTTTTTTGAGATTACGTAGTTTATTTAAACAAATTAGGAAATTAGCTAATTGATTTTAATTGTTTGTTTGTATGAAATTTGTTCCAGGAGATAAATCAAAGGACATAGAAGGGTATAAATATCAAAGAAGCCACTTTGTACAACACACGGAAGCCCTGAAAGTAAGGGGAGTACTCTAACTTGTATAGTTAAGGCAATTAAACGCGAGAGATAATTACGTTCGAGACGAGCCAATCCAGAATTAGGGAGAGAATCGGAATTTCCGAAAAGGGGAGAAGATAAACTAGGTTGTCGCTGAAGAATATTTTATCCACTGGGGCATAGAGGCCCCTGTCAATTTTTATCAATATTGTCGGGGAGATAAGTTAAAATATTGTCACCGTTCTAAATCCCGAGGGTATGATATTCTAGTTTTAAAAATTCATTGAAAGTTTTTTATGACTTAGGAAGTTAATAATCTTCAGGAAGTAACATAAAAATACCTTACAAAATTTCCAAAAATGTAAGCACTTTATCTCATTTTATAGTCCTAAAGGATCCTTTGAATTAGGTAAATGTATAGTATGGCTTTTGACTTTTTAGAAAAGAGAGTTATTGTAATACTCCTCGATTATGTGGTCTTTCAGACACCAACGAGTTTTTATGCCCGTAACCACCAGAGAAAGAAAATCCGTCAATTTTTCTCCGTGAAGCTGGACCGCTATTTTTTTTCGACCTGGATTAGGTCCAAATGTTTATAAACGTTTGAGTGAATTGAACTCGGGGCGATGGCCGAACATTAATCGATTCGTGAGTAGCGAAACTGCGTGGTTTCGACCCCTGTCTGTTTCGGACGTAAATTAACGTTATCAAAAAGGGATTAAAAAAACAAAAAAGTCAGAAACACACGTACTTTCTAAAACCCTCTTTTAGGATCGCCTTGAAGTCTATATAAGAGGAAATTCACCAGGGGAAGCTCTTTTAACCTCTTTTTTTCAAGTGGGGTGAAACTTTCGACACTTTTCGGATAAACTGAGAATAACGTTCTGAATTCTAACAGCGAAAACGTTATATTTTTATTATAACGAGGGTATTCAATATTACAACTAATTAGATCAAAAGATAAATAAGTAAGTTAAATTTAACAAAGAAATGACTTCTAAGAGGTTTATTGTGTTGAATTATATATAAACTACTTTGAAAAAGTTAAAATTACCTTTGAGATTATGACAAGAGGCCTTAATTTGATTAGAAAAGTTTTTCAGTAAGAGCTTTTTCTATTAAAATATCCTCTTTAAAAATTTTCTCCCCTCGATTTAGCTTGAAGAAAAGTGGGAAATACGTTTTCTTACGTTATTGCAAAACATGAAACATAGTTTTTCATTTTGGATGTTCGCCACGAAAAGGGCAAGTTTATATCCGTGCGGTGGTTCGTCAAACCCCTACTTTCGTGGGAGCGTCCGCAACCTAATTTATTTCAAAGCATTAGTTTTTTCGAGGCTGAAATTCCCCCCTGTTTTTTCCCACGTGACTTCTACACACGTATTTTTAGTTATCAAGGATGTAAAAAACCCTTTTCATAAACAATATTTTTAAGAAAACAAAATTAAAATTTTTCTTCCGTTAGTTAATCCTTGACTGTGTATAATCCCATATTCAAGCGTTACGTGCTTTGCATTCGTGGGATTGTCACATTACACTTTATGAATAAGTAACCAGACACACATCCAGGGGCTACAGTTCACGATAAATAGGATTTTTCATCGATCCCACCTCACATTTCAATTTCAAAATGTCCATAATATTGAATCATTTACTCTATTCCAAACGTAATTTTCTCAACAGTAAAAATTTCCTTATAAACAGCAGATTTTTTGGTATTAGAGGCGATTATAAATTCTGAGGCGATTGAAAAAAAAATTTTTGTCCTATTCTCTTTCGTTGCCAGTAGGAATATTTTTACGTTTTGTACGAAGTCTGAATCCGAAATAAGAAAACCCCACCCCGGGGCGAATAATTTTCGTTATTAATTTTGACCCTCCGTCAACCCTGGGGCTTTTTTATTTTTTAAAACTGTGATAAAAAAATACCCTCTCTAATCGTGGAGGCGGTTTTTCTTATTTTCCTTGACTTGAGAATAGAAGGGAGAGAGAAAAAAAAATCTCTTGGAAAAAACCGTTATGAACGTCTATATCAACCCCAAGAGCCTACAATATGCAGAAAAGGAAACATTCATATAATCTCCGGCTGGAAAATCTCTTAAGTTTAAACGTTTTTATCCTTCCTTTTCCCACTCTAAAAACATAAATGTTAGAAAGTTTCAAGATTTCTTTTTTTAATTAATCTTTTTCGTATCCCACTTCTGATGTTAACGCATGCTCTGGGTACAGTACACTGTGATTAATTGCATAGCCATACATAGTCTTAAATGGCGATGGTTTGGAGGGGTGAAAATCAAAGATAAAAAAGTAATTTGTTCTAACTGGACATGATACAGCTAATACACATGAAAATAATTAAAATCTGAATTTTGAAATATCCCCGATGAGCTAATTGCTTTCTACATATTGAATTCCACTCAGAAACGAGTTTTTACATTCATTATTAAAAATCCTTTGATGAAATAGAGTAGGGTTTATTAGATCCTTTTGAGTTATACATTATTTAAGCATAGCAGATGGAAAGTTATTGTTGCGAATGGATCTTGGAAGCCGGTGGCGGTTAGAACCTAATTTTATGCATTATTCATGTCCTGAGACGTCCCTTCAAAGTGAGATTTTCAAATTCACATTTCTAAACTAATATGTCAAAGTTACGCAATCGATTGATAAAAGGATCTAAAGTTTTTTTTGAGATTCAGAGAATTTCTTTTTCTCTGTGAGGGAGAGAGTACATTTGCATGAGATCAAATATCAACCCTAAACAGTTTCATGTATTCATGGGCCTTTAGATAAAAGGGAAAAAATGATACCATCTTTCTACATTTTCCTCTCACATGAATTTAACATCGACCACAATAATATTATTAGTTTCGAACCTTAAAGTGGAAGAAAAACCCCTGAAAACCCAACTAGAACAGTTTTCCGAGAGCTTTTTGTGGTTCCCTCACGTAAGTTTCTGTTCATCCCATTATAAACTGTTAAGACGCGACGTTTAAAAATAAATCATAAGGTCATCACTTTCTCACTGTGAGACGTCTAATTCTATCTAGAAATCCTTCAGTTTATAAAATAACGTCCGAAATTAGCTTACGAAAATGTAAATAAACGCGATAAAACGAAAGAAGATTTCCCTTAATTTCACAATTCTTTGTCGCCGGCAATTATTCTTAAGGCATAAAACTCAATAAAAGTCCCTTTTGAAGTGAGCAATTTAATTACAGTCGCTTTCCCTTCCATAATCCCTCTTTACCCTTGTTTCTCTATTTTTAACCTGTTTTTATAGAGGATAGTGGAAAAGTTTTAGTCATTAATTTTTTAACAACAAATAACCCTATAATTGGCCAATCATCGATACTTGTTGCGCCTATTTGGGAACTTGTTGATAAAAAAAATTTTGTTAATAAAAAAAACTTTTATACTCCAGTATTCCCTTTATGAATTGAGAGGTCTGGGGATGGGGGATGAAATAGAATTGTTTGTATCATCTTCCTTCAACTTTCCCTCTCTTTTTGTATTTCCTACGTCCTTACCGCAAAAGCCCTCGAAAGAAAATCAACTCGGATAAGAAATAGACCGTTAAGAGTTCCAACATCGATAAAAACACCAACTCGACGCGTTCAAGGAGGGCTGAAAAGGATCGACAACTTCGCTACCTACTTTTCTTTCCACTTCAGAATGTTCGTTTTCTAAGAAACAAAAAATAATTATTTTTAAATCAAACTGAGAAAATGAGGAAAAGAGTAGAAAAAAAAAGTTAGGCCCCGGTGGGTTTTGAACCTCGGATCTTTGTGTGTCATGCCCAAGACTACACTGGCTACCTCAATGCAAAATAGCAAAAAATATCTGTGGTACCAATCCAGAAGGCTATTCTTCAACTTCCTTACTTCTGTGGGTAGAGTGTTGGCTATGAAATCCGTTCATAGTAGGTTCGAATCCCACCGGGGGACCTTTTTTTTACTTACATTTACATACTTGAAGAACTAAAAATTAGCAACAAATTTTTTTTGGAACATCTTGTCATGTATGATTTTTAAAAGTTTGTGTAACTTCAATTTTCTATGAAAGTCATACAATTTAAAATTAGTTTGAAAACAATTGAAGTGAAACGTATTTAGCCATTCTTAAATAAACAAGGGTGAAATGTTTATAATTCAAAAGGGGGAACAAAATCAACATGAGATTTTTCATAAAGAAAAACATTGAGGAAGTACGAAACGATCTTAATTATGGGACGAAGGACGAGTCCGGATTAAATTATACTTTCCTTCGGATAAGGCCCTAATATTCTAATGGAGTTTCCATTTTATGTCTTAATTAAGTCCCACAAGACTTTCGGAATATCGGTTTTAGTTTACCCCGGAGGCGAGGACGTCGGCCTAAATTTCGTTATTTCAGTGTCAAAACGGCCCCGTTTTAATATAGAAAAGGAACGCTAAAAAAAGTTGAAGGAAAAAAATTTTTTTTTCGCTCTAAAGAATATTAAATGAAATTAAATCTCAGAAACTGGTTTACGGCCGCATGAAACATTCTAAACATCGTTCTTTGAGAACAAACAAAAATATATAAGATTTTTAAAGCATTTTTTCCGAGAAAATTCTGAATTTATGTTCCTAAGCTTTTGAAGCTTAACGGTTCTATTCACGTAAAAGTAATTTTGCCTAAAAGTAAAAGTTATATACCAAAAAAGTACCCTTTTGCAAAAATTCAAACAAAAAAAGCTTTTTACGATAACTTTTCAAGCCATTGTTTTAAAAAATGAAACTGAAGGGGAAAAAATCCGACAAATATTTTAAGAGTTTATAGCGCAGTTTTGCCCTCAAAGGAGTAAATCGATAAAAATCAATATCTCTGTTTTCACAACACTCGATAAACATAATCTTTAGCGAATATATTTTTAAAAACATGAATTTTTAATAATACGATAGTGGGAACTCATTATTAAATTGATTACCTAAAAAAAGAAACCAAACATTAAAAAAACGTCACGTAAATTCCTGATATTATCAATCACTAAATGAAATGCCATGCAAAAATTGAAGTGAAAAATCGTTCATTTTATTTCATTGTGTAAAAATTACGTTATCTATGACGTTTTAACAGTTCCTCTGAAAAGTAATTTATAGATTTTCGATCGAAAATTGTATAAAATTCAGGGTCACTGCAGACAATAACGGCTACGTCAACGCTGATGATTCATTTCTTTTAGCAACTGGGAAAATTTTCATTTTGCTTAAAACCAAACAATGGTCTTATGGACACCGTTTAGCAAAAAAGGAACGTGGTCTTTATTGTCTTGTAGGCGCGTGAAAACGCACAGAATCTTCGAAAAATACGAAAATATGGGAAAAATCATCTTGTTTCTGAAGTGTAAAGAAGCCCCAGTCGTTGATTTTCCGCCCGGATGTTGATTTTTGGGAACCCCTGGGATAAGAATTGGAATCAACAACGTCCGAAAAACAAGGAGGGTATTGGGATCGTGAAGGCGCCTCGGTGTCTCCGCTATTTTCGAGTCGATACGGCTTCCCCAGGCGATGGGCCGAGTAGGTCCGGGTAGTCGGGAGGGGGTGAGGAGTTAGGTGTCATCATCATCAACGACAACAACAATCGCCCTAGATCCACGTAGAGGAATCGATTCGAGATATCCGTCGCCCTAACGCGGCGAGAAAAAAAAAACGTCGACCCGGAAAACTAATCAGCCGGTGTGATATTTCCATTTCTGATCCGCCGCGTTTTGATCTGCGATATCGGGAAGGGAAGCTTAAAAGCCGTTATCAGTAACCAGACCCTAACTAGAAAATTGATACCGGACTTCCCCGTAAATTCACCTAAATTGAGAAGAAAAACGAGGGATTTTTTTTATTTTTTACGAGCCAACCAAAGATATCCAGCCGATTGATTCTACTTTAGATAATTCACTTTTAAACTAGAGTTTTATTTTTACAATTTAGTTTTCGCAAGTCAAGTCACGATCTCAGTGTTAAACTTTAAAGAAAACAAAAAAAAACCATTGTAGAAAGTGGGTAATATCAGGAAAAAAGATGTTAAAATCCAGTCAGAGAACATGCGTTAAGCCTAATCCTAAGCAGCTTTGACCTAAAAAGTCCCTTTTTTTCCCATGTTTTCTGTTTTCCCAAATGCATTATAAAACAATCGATCGGGACCTAATTTATGTATTTTTATTTTCGTTTGGCAAGAGCCGTTGATGACTATTGAACGGTACACGGTCATTTGGTGCTCGCATAACAAACGAACTAAAGCCGAACAAGATACTACAGCTCAGAATGATTTATGTCCGCCTATTTTCTTTTTCTTCCTAAAATTAGTTTCCTTAATGTTATACCAATAATAGATGACGGTTAAAATTTCAAAAACGATAATGTATTCTTTGAACGAAAAGGGTTTAGATTTGCGTTGTCAATGTGGATATTTATCGCTGTGGCAGCGGTGGCTGATTGAATTGAGGGACTCCGTCAGCTAATATCGAAGGGAACATATTGGACGAGAATCAAACACGTCAAGACAAATTGACGTTCTATCAAAATGAGAAAGAGACGTTGAAGGTTGGAGAGGAGAAAAAAAAAAGTAAAAAGAATTGCCTCTCCCAATGATCATTCTAGATAGCTTAATATTTGAAAAAATATAATAATCAATGAAAGAAGATAAACTGAAATTTTTTTTAAAGTAGAAAGATCGGGTGAAAAAGACACTCGAAATTTCCAAATATACCCAGGAATGTAAAGGCAGTTTCTTGACAAAAAGATGGAAATCATAGAGATGAAAAAATTTGGTAAAACGTGAGTATCCGAAGTTTTCTTAGCTCTCCAAGTTATTTTTTCTTAATCATTCAACCGATAGTTGAAAATCAATGCCTGATTAATCAAAACACAAGAATAGGTCAGGCGAAAAAGCGTGGAAGAGGCTTATTCCCCTCTTGAGGGATAAGGGCGTGTAGGCCGGATTGATTTATCACTTCGTCTAGCTTAGTAGAACAATGGATTGTAATCCGCATAGGTTTGAGTCCCAAAACTAGATAAGACTTAATTCTTTTTCAAAAACGAATTTGTAAACGCAGAGCTTTCCCAAAGTAGTGATGAACGTTACGCGAGAAAAATTTATTTTAAAAAATCGCCAGAAACAAAGGAAGGAAACCCAGAGTAAAAAGGGTTTCTGTGTTATTTCAGGCCTTTTTACACTTTAAAAAACGATGTATTTCCCACATTTCGATATTTTTAGAAGCGCCTGGGCGTTTTGGGCCCATAAACTGTTTATTCTCCATCTCTTCGGTATGTCCAAGTCTACTTTCAATCTTTCTCAGCCATCCAATTTACATCAAATTAGGCAGTTAAAGCCCTAAGCAAAGTACCAGAGCCTACCGTCTGATTTTATCATCATCAGATTTGGGGAAAAGGCTCTAAATATTTCGCCATCATCAAAAAGATCAACCTAAAAAATACCAGCCTTGAAATATCACGGAACGTTTGTTGACAGACATTTGAGATTTTTCACACCCAAAAATGTTTATCGTCAACATTCGCTCCAAATCTAAATCAACACCGTTAAAAAAAATCTACCTAAAACTTCCCTTAATAAATTTAAATCCATTAGGTACAACATTTTTACTGTAAAAAACCTCAAATCTACAGTGTTTTTTTTTTCTTTTGCTTTTTCGATTAAAATTGCTTTGTAGAGTCATGCAAAAGAGGAGAGCAGGGTTTTTTTTTCTCTATATACATAAGAAATTTTATTTTGGTAATTTTCCCGAGTACTGAAAAACCGTCTCTCTTTTAAAATTATATTTTTTACATTTATGAAATTGGAAAAAATGTCAAAAGGCTTTTGTTATAATTTTTTTTTTAATCTGAAGGTAATTAACAGTATTGTAAATCTATCAAAGAGAAGGAATCCGATAGCCAATTAACATGCATTGATGATATTTGAGAACAGATGGGTGTTTCTCAAGGTGCCTTAACTACCCCTCGACGCCCAACTACTTCGGAAGCAAACAACCACTTAAGCCTCAACGTTCTAATTAAAATTCCTAAACGACATTCCCGATATCGTATAATATCAGGAGAAAAAGCCGCAACTGTTGTTTTCACTCGTGGGTAGTAAAACAATAAATTATATCAAATTGTCTATTCTGACAGTTGTATATAAACCTCTGGATATACAAGAGGTCGATAGAGATGATGGATGAACCATGTGAAATGGGTATTCCCAACGATCCGGTTTCCACACTCCTTATTTTCCTTCATTAGTCTTTATTCCCGGGAGAAATTTTTTTTTCCCGTTTACGACCCGATGAAAATGATTTTGTTATGAATCGATGGAACTTTTTGCCGGGTAACTTTTTTGTTAAAAAAGCTGGAAGGTGCCTGGATAAAAATTTCTATTTTTCGTCTTCTTTTTCCTTTTTAAGGCAAAAGTGGCTCCATCTCTCAGAGAACTGTGGTCAACTGTCTTGCCTTGTCGCAATGTCAAGGGCTTCCCGTATAGTCCAAAAGATAAAAAGATAGAAATGATGGTGTTAAAGGAGGCTCATTAAGCCGAGTCATGAGATATCCCAGTATCATAGTCATTTCTTGCTCCATTACTGGTTATTGATGTAATAAACACCATTAGTGCTTGCGGTATATCGTACGCAATAAAAATGCTATTGTGATACCCTCGATTTTCAGGAAGCCTTCTGTGGGTTAATTAAACCACTTTATCGATCTTGAATTTGTCTGTGGCGCCTTACGGTAACGTACTTCTCAGTTTTCGACTGGACAATCGACATAGTTGCGGGGACAATGGCGGTATATTTTAAGCCTCGAGGAATAGGCATCGTAATGGAAGCGGATTCCAGAGATCCCATTCCGTGCATTTCTCATCCCTTCACGTGGTTTATTGGCCGAATCACTCTCAGGCATCCATGAATTTTTTAATTTTTTTCCTTCTTTCTGTTCCTTCAGTCCGAAAAGTCGAAGTTTCTTCAGTGTCATTTTCCAAAATTTTAATAAAGCCAAGGGAAAAAAAGGAGTTAAAAGAGAAAAAAAATTTCAAAAAAAGCAAAAATACTCATGCTTAAAAAAATTAATTAAAAAAAGCAGAGAGTGTTAAAATGACCGTCGACGTTCCATCCAGAGTCTTCGCCACCCGTTAACCCCCCCGACAAACTTACGGAATAGTTCTAGTTTATCTAATATTAAGGCCAACATGGCCGCCTTCCAACGGAATCGACAACACTTTCAACCCCCGGTGAACTTTTGGTCAGGTGATACACCCCCGCTCAATATTCATAACCTTGGATAGTTGCAGTATTTTTTTGAGGAATGCAAAAGCGACGAGAGAATAAAAAAAATCGAAATACATGGTTAAATTAAAACCGTGCAAAATATAGAATGTGAAATCCTTCTTGGCCACGATTCAACGGTCAAACAATGTTCTTCGATCCCAAATTAAATTTTGGTTTAAAACAAAACAAAAAAATAGAAATATAAGAAAAAAAATTAAGAATAGAAAAAAAATAAGGTGAGCAAAATAGGGTTTTATTTTTTATTTGTTTATTTTTTAAGGCTGGTGCAGTTCAGATTGCATTTGTGCATGTTGCAGATGAAGCTTTTCCTTTTTTTCGAAGCAACTTACCGTTCTATTTATTTTATTTTTGTTATTTATTTTTTCTTATTTTCTCTTAATACTTTTTATATTAATTTTTGACGTGTTATTTTTTTGTGGTTGAGCGGAAAAAGTGACGGTCACTCACACGCGTGTATCACTTGCTCCTCGTTCGACCCTCAAGATGAGACTGAACTCGGGGTAAGTCGGAAAGGGCCCGGCGCGGCGTCATGACCCCTCCCCCCGTGCCAGAACGTCCTCCCGCAGCGGCTTCCCAACGCGAAAGTGAGTTTTTTGCACCTACCAAAATTAATAGTGAGGAGGTAGGGTCATTTTTTACTCTCAATTATGACTATTTATACGCCTATGAAATTGCCCATCACTTGTTGGAGACAAAAAATTCTTCTTATAGCTCCAACATAAAATCCCACTACAATTGGCAATTTTTAGAGTTTCTGGATATTGTTTAAAGCAGATTAAGAGTTTTTGTAACAACAATACGTAATTTGAAAAACAAAACTGATTTGAAAAGAGTTTTTAAATTTTTTACAAGTTTTCTACATACCTTAGCGGTAGCGATGGAGCGTGGAATCAATTTTAGAGGAACGGCTTTCAGACTTCAAAGGGGAAAAAACTGGAAAGTAAAAAGGAGCACAATAAAAAATCAAGAATAAACAAGCAATAAACAAGTTTTGACATGTCGAAGGTTAGAGATTTTTATTTTGAACTTCTACTAACTGATTTAAGTCGTGGATAACACTGGTAAACGCATATCTTATAGTGGTTATCTCCCCTCTCCCTATTTAAGTATTAAAATTTTCACCTATTTGTAATTGGTAACTTGACCATTTTTTTTATTGCACTAAATGAAAGAGGAGAGAATATTAAAAACAATGCCGTTTGAATTTTTTTCCTGCGATAAAAATGGATTTTTAATGATTTTTGAAAATTGAATTTTTGCCGAATTGATAAGAAAGTTTTTTCTGGGGAGTGGGGGTGATGACGTCACCCCTGCCAAATCATAGATGACATGGGATTGTAAAGCCTTCCTTTTGGCGCCCATGGATATTGTTTATACGTTTTATTTATTATTATATTTTACGCCATGGTGAGATACAAATATTGCTTTGTTCCGATGTGCCGGAACACCACTATTTCAACTCCGGAGAAGTTGTTTATTACGGTAAGTTGTTATTAAATACCTAACATGTACATTTTGTCCTTGTCAATTTTTCATTTTGTTACTTATAATTTTCTAAGGTTCCACAAGATCGTAATACTGCTAAAAAATGGTTCAGTGCTGTAAGACGGGATACTACGTCTCAACCTTTGTCTTACAAATCGGTTTTTTTTTGTTGTGAAGACCATTTTGATGTAAGAAGGCGTGATGTTTTGCAAGAAATGATTTAAATATTACTTACTTACATCAATGTTCTAACATTTTAGTAATAAGTGATATAAGAAGGTATAAAAATAAGTAAGTATACCTAAACTCAAACCTAGGCACTTCTTTTATAACTTCATAAAATTATTACACTTAACTGAACCTAACCTAGTTGTTTAATTTTTCCTTATTTCTTTTAAAAAAAAATGAAAATAAACTTTAAGGAACATCATGACTTTCTTTGAGAAGAACGTAACTATTAAATTTTAATGGATAAATTTTAAAAACAAACTTTCAAACAAAGAAGCACTTACTTTTCTATTTTTGCCCCTTGGCCCCCGGAGTAAACGCAATTTATAAATTCGAAAACGGCGAATTCGGACAAAGACGGCAAATTATCTGAAGACGCAATCACAAATCCTTCGCGTACCATGTTTATTTGAATAAAGAGTCCAAAAAAACTACTAATATTAAGTTTCTTCACTGCTTCAAGCACGGGAGGAACCAAAACCAGTAGAACGCTCGGCAGGGGTGACGTCACGTCCCCCGCACCGCCCATCGGACATTTCTTATCACTAGCCAAATTTCAAAAATTCATTAAAAATCCATTTTTCAACGTAGGAAAAAATTCAAACGGCATTGTTTCTTATTTTTTCCCCTCTTTAATTTTATATAAAACTTATGCGGAAAATTTTTCTAAGGAAAGTTCCTAAATTAGGAAAGAGCTTCTTAGGAAAGAAGCTTTTTTTAGCTCGATGGCAATACGCCGAAAGTGAGTTTGTTCCTATCCATTCTTCCTAGGATAGTTATGAAGAAAACTGGGAAAGAACTAGGAAGAAAACTGGGAAAGAACCAGGAAGAAAACTGGGAAAGAACCAGGAAGAAAACTGGGAAAGAACTAGGAAGAAAACTGGGAAAGAACTAGGAAGAAAACTGGAAAGTAAAACGGAGCACAATAAAAAAAAATCAAGAATAAACAAGCATTAAACAAGTTTTGATATGTCGAAGGTTAGATATTTTTATTTTGAACTTCTACTAACTGATTTAAGTCGTGGATAACACTGGCAAACGCATATCTTATAGTGGAATATCTTCCCTCTCCCACATATGCTATTTAAGTATTAAAATTTTCACCTATTTGTAATTGAAGCTTTTTTTAGCTCAATGGCAATACGCCGAATGTGAGTTTGTGCCCATCCTATTCTTCCTAGGATAGTTAGATTCCTTTCTAGCATCCCGAGAAGCATAGGCATTTTTGTAAGCACACCTTGAAACTCTCCTTTCCTTAACAAAAAGGATACCTTGAACATCCATTTTCTGTTTAACTCAGGCATTTTAAGTAAAATCAAGAATTAAGTCGTAGCTAGCTGATTAGAGCAATCCCTTCGAGGATTTCTTAAGATTCCACAAAAGCCACCTTGAAAAACTAAAAAGGAAAATCAGGATTCCTTTTATTCGAAGGATCACTTCCTGGGAGATTCACAAAAACGAAATAACGTCAAGGAAAGATTATCAATAAAACCTTGAGAAAAGGGATCCAAAGTTTAAAATAACGAGAATATTATAGAATTTGAATCAGACAGTTTTAGCAATAAAAGTTTACGAACCTTGTAAGATGAGAGAACAAAAGCATCCCGCGCTTGTTTCGACAGGTTTGTGGTGGCAGGACTGGAGAGAGGGGATGAATACAATATTCTCTTTTTACAATGAAGCCGAAAAATTTAATGGTGCTAATTTACAAATAAATCATTGATTTTAGGTATTAAAATGTTTGGAATCGATATTTTGCTTAGTAAATAAGTATGAATTTTTCTTTTATCTCACTTAAAATAGGTATTTAAAAAGTAGTGATTGTTAGGAGTCTTGGTGCGTCGGGTTTTATTAGTTGGCAACACTGTCGTTTTCTTCTATAAACCGCTTGTTCCCTTCCTGTTTATTGTTGAACCTTCAAGTATTGTTTAGTTCATATAATTTTATTAGTGTAGAGAAGATATTTAAGAATTAATCATTTTTTGTATTTAATGATTATAATTTAAATAAAAAATATGGGGTTAGCCAAAAGGGATGATAATGTGACTAGTGATGGCGAGTCAGGTAAGTTAAGCCGGCATATTTTGGTACAAATTTTATCATTTTTGAGTAGGTAGTGGATCGGATTCTGGTAGTGGAAGTGATTCTGATAAAAGCGGGAGTCCACGTAGAAACCCCAAGAGCCCACAAAGTCAACATTCTGGGAGTCCTCCTGGGTCGAGATCGGTGTCGAGGAGTCCTCGAAAATCGCGTTCGAGGTCTGGTTCTAACCAAGGAAGCCCGGCGGAATCACGATCTGCTTCGGGGAGCCCAAGAAGGTCACCTTCAGGATCTCCTCACTCTGGGAAATCGGGTTCTGCGAGTCCTGCTAAATCTGGAAGTCGAGCTGGCTCTAGATCGAGATCTGCAAGTCATGATTCAAGAAGATCTGCTTCAGGGAGTCCAAAATCGGCGGCATCAAGGTCTCCTTCTGGAAGCCCCAGAAGATCTAGAAGTCGAAGTTCAAGTAAATCGAAACATTCTTCTCGCTCTGCAAGTCCAAAATCTGGGAGTGAGTCACCGAAAAAACAAAGATCAAGAAGCCGATCTAGAAGTAGTCAAGGATCACAACGATCTGGTTCAAGAAGCCGCAGCGGATCTCCTCAATCGCCCAAACACAAAAAAGAAAGTAAGTTAATCCACTTCTTTTTTTTCCTAAAATCTCTTCTAATTTTAAGGTGATGGATCAGATGATGAGAAATCAAAAAGAGAAGCATCTAGAAGCGATGGAAGTCGCAGCGGAAGGTACAAAATTTTTTTTCTTCTTCTTTTTCATAAGTATGTTTTTAGCGATTCTCCAAAAGCAAGAAAGAAAAAAAGTAAAAAAATTGCTTCAGATAGTGAAGGAAGCGATACTGAAAACAAAGAATCAGGTATTTTATACCGAAATTAGAAATTTGGTCAATTAATGATTTTTAGCAACCGCTGAGGCCCTTTTTGGTGACGCTGATGATATAAGTTCTGAAGATGAAGGGAAAAAAGATAAAACAAGCGATACCGAAGACAGAAGAGAATCAGATGATGAAAGACGAAGCGGTGACGAAAGAAGAAGCGACACAGAAAGAGTAAAACCATTTTTTTTCATTTATCAACTTCCTCAAAGTGAAGTTATTGTGACACCCTCCATTTGGATAACTCAGGAAAACCAGGGTTAGGCAAAATATCTTAAATGTGCTGTACTTTGAGGAAGTTCCTGTTGGGTCAGCTCTAGTTTGGTATATTTTATTGATAATATTTTTAGGAAGAAAAAGAAGAGGAAGAAGAAAAGAAGAAGAGCCGACACCAGAGACAAGAATAGACGTTGAAATTCCGAGAATAATTTGTGATATCGGACGTGAATTGCATTTTGTCAAACTTCCCAACTTTCTTTCGGTCGAAACCAGGCCGTTCACAGCAGACACCTATGAAGATGAAATCGACGAAGAAGAAACTCTTGACGAGGAAGGTCGAGCTAGGTATAACTTAATTTTAAATAATAAACCAAACTAATTCTAACTTTTAGGTTAAAACTTAAGGTTGAAAATACGATAAGATGGCGTGAAGCATTAGACAAAGAAGGAAATACGATAAAAGAAAGTAATGCCAGAATAGTCAAATGGTCGGATGGAAGCATGTCTCTTCATCTTGGTGGCGAAATTTTCGATGTTTACAAACAACCTTTACAAGTAATACAACTTTACGATCTGATTCTTTAATGACCTCATAAAGTTAGAAAACAAGAAAAAATTAGAATAAAAGTGTGTAAAAATAAAGGTGGAGTTCGAACCTACGACCTTTGGGTTAGTTTGCCAACCGTTTACTTACTATAGAAGCTTTTTTACCAAAGGTTTCCAATTTATTTTTATTTTTATCTGTAATGAGATTTCTAGGAAGACAGGTTGACACTGAGGTAGCCTGTATAACCTACTTCAGGTCCCAACTAGGCTTCCATAACTCTGTAGAGTGTTGGGCATGTAACCCCAAGGTTGTAGGTTCGAATCCCTTTGGGGGCCTAACTTTTTTTCTGTTTTGCTAGTTACACTACCAACTGCTCTATACAATCCTTGTAAGTTTCTTTGATCTAAAATAAAATTTTTTTAGGGTGACCACAATCATTTATTTATTCGTCAAGGAACAGGTTTACAAGGTCAAGCCGTCTTCAGGACGAAATTGACATTCAGGCCTCACTCGACAGAATCCTTCACTCACAAGAAAATGACTCTATCGTTGGCAGATCGATCACAAAAATCAAGCGGAATCAAAGTTTTATCAGAAGTCGGCCCAGATCCTGATCAACATAGAGATGTCATGATCAAAGTACTGTCCAAAAAAAGTACATATTTTGTTTATTTCGTTGGCATTTCAGAAAGAAGAAGAGCGGCTGCGAAATTCAATTAGAAAAGACAGTAAAGCGAAACGGAACCGCGAAAGAGGGACAAGTCGAGCGCTTAACACTTCGTATCTTGAACCAGACCGCGAAGATGGTTCAGATGACGACGGCATCTCGTTAAATGCAATCAAAAACAAATACAAAGAAAAAGGTTATTTATTTACTCTTTTTTATTATTTTAATAACTATTTTATTTAGGTGATCATAAAAAACAAAATATTTATTCTTCGGATGATGAGGGTTCAGATTTAGAAGCTAGACGACCGCGTAGGAATGCGCTCAAAGATTCCGACGACGAAGAAGAAGAAGAAGAAGCCAATGTAAGCGTCGCTTCTGATGAATCTTAAATGTTTTAAATTTTTTTAAATAAAAATATTGTGTTTTTTAAATTTTTTTTTAATAAACCTTTTCAATTTGAGGTATCTTTCGATTGTTTCATTTTCTTTCTTATTTTATAATAGGCGACTCCAGCAAACATTATACCCAACGTTAACTTGGCCCACTTAAAAAAAGAATTCATCGTTAACCTCTCATTTTAACTTCCTTAAAGAAGTTATTGCGATTTAAAAAGCGCCTATCAAGGGTATAACAATAATGTTCTTTTAAAATGCAAAGATTAAAATTTTTTATTCAATTTGATTGGTAAATGGAACTTTACGGCTCGTGGGAGGAAAACAAAAATGGAATCAAGCAAAACTGAGCTGATTATTTATCAAAATTAATTTTAATTGATTAATTTCGACTAAACTGGCTATGCGTTACTAAAAACAATCATTAAAAGACAAAAATAGGCACAACTGTTCCGCGCTCTTTTTGTGATGTTTTTAACTACACGTCTACGTTTAGCCACCCGTTATTGCTGAAAGTACCCGTTTACAGAGGAACACATCTACTTATGGAAAATCCCAGCTTTAGCTAATCTAAGAAGCTTACGTTTGCCCTTCCATCAAGTGTATCTGCATTAAAATATCGTTTAAATCCCGTAAATTTTTTGGATCCACCTTATCATCAGCCATTGCTCCTTATATATTTTTCTCAACTTTTCAAAACTGTATGAAGCAAACATATGTTGCCCTCATTTAAAATTTTTGCCGCCAAGCGACAACATAACCAAACTCAAAATTTTTTTAAATTGGTATTTTAAAAAACATAGGTCAGTTAGCTGGATTCCACATTTCGGTTTGTTAGACCTGCCAGACTGAAATGTTCTGCGGGTAAGTTAAGGGCATTGAGTAAACGGCTCATTAACTCCAAATACCAAGCCTAACCATTAGTAACGTTGCATAGGAGAAAAGAGAGAACTGCAAAGACAATCCATCATAATTTGAAGATATTAAATAAAACTTTTTTTTTTAATATATTTTTAATTATTTTTTCAAGAGTCTAGACTTTTAAAAAGCGATAATCGTCATTGTTTACTATTAGATAAACTATTCTTTGAGTAGCTTTTAACGGTTGATTATTTTCTTATTGTTACTTTATGATGAAAAAGTTATCGAATGATTGTATTGTTATTCTTTGCAGTGGTTTGAAAGGGAGGGAGGAATAGGAATTGAAATTTAAACTCTTATAAACTTGATCGTTTGACAAGGGAAGGGGGCACTTTTGTCTTTGCCAACCTTTACTTTTATATCCAGTCAACTTATCGCGATGGGACTTGTACAATATTTCCTCTTAGTGTTTTATTAGGTTTTACTGCCGGTTCAAAATTTTGGGAGTTTTTCCTCATTTCGGGAAAAGTCATTTTTTAGCTTTTCAGCCTCTTATGGAAGAACTGGCGTTACGAGGACATCAGGTGACCGTCTTGAGCTATTTTCCAAGGAAAGTGCCATTGAAAAATTACTATGACTTACCGATTCGTGATCCTGAACTGACGACAGAATTTTTGGAGTTTCATCTATTCGAAAATCAAACTGAATATGCGTTTTCGAAATTAATGCAGCTGAAACATCTAAGGGAGATATCGTATGAAAAAATTTTGAAAATGAAAGAAATTCAATATTTGGCGAAATCCAAATTTGATTTAGTCGTCATCGAGATGTTCAACACAGATGTCTTTTTCGGACTCGTTCATAAAATAAATGCACCCAGTATAGCGATCTTATCGCATGATATCTTCCCATGGCATAACGATTATGTGGCAAATTACAACCCTCCTTCTGTGGCTCCGATGATTTTCTCACAATATTCGGACAATATGAAATTCACCGAGCGCTTCTTCAACACGATCGGTTACTATTTAAGCTTCGCTATTCACGCTTGGTCGTTTCAGCCGAAAGACGTGAGGATGGCAGAGGAAACATTTGGGGAAACTATCAATTTAGACGAAGTGGCGAGAAACATAAGTCTCGTTTTGATGAATACGCATTTTACGATGTTCCGCTCCAGGTCTTTCGTGTCGTCTGTAATCGAAGTTGGAGGACTTCACGTTAAAAATCCAAAACCATTGTCGCAGGTAAGTAACTGAAATTACCACAAAAACCTCTAACAGCTTCTCTTTTTAAAGAAAATTAATGTCAGGGTCATATTAACACTTCTCAACATGACAAGCAATTAAAAAAAATTTACTACCAGTTTGTTGAATGATAAAAAAGGAAAATCAGACAAACCAGTGAGAAATCCGCGATGGTTGATATTAGACATGTTTTTTTTCTTCTTCTCCCTTTTTCGGAAAGTGCGAACATTCTGGGTGTTTTTCCACATTTTGGTCGTAGCCATTTTCTTGTTTTCGAACCGCTCATGGAGGAGCTAGCCCGTCGAGGTCATAAAGTGACTGTTCTAAGCCGTTTTCCGAGAAAATTCCCTTTGGAAAATTACAAGGATGTAGCTCTTCCGGAAGCTTTCAACCCAGGTTTTCTCAAAATGGATAATTTAGAAGACATGAACCCGTTCAAAGTGGTACAACATCTACGCCGCACAAGACGTTATATCAATCAAGTGGTCAACACAAAAGAAGTAAAAATGATTGAAAATTTGAAATTTGATGTTTCAATAATTGAATTATTCAACTCTGAAGTTTTATTAGGCACATTATACAAAATTGGTGCCCCCATCATAGGTATGACATCCTGCGATGTTTTTCCGTGGCATAACAAACTCTTTTCGAGGTATGATCCTCCTTCTGTGGTCCCCGTCACGTTTACGAACCATCCAGACGCGATGACCTTTTTCCAACGCCTATACAACTTGGTAGTTTTCCATTGGAGCAAAATTTATTACGAATTTTTTATGATATCAGAGGATCGTGAGTTGGCGGAGAAGCATTTCGAAGATGTTCCAGATTTGGCCGAGATAGCCAAAAATGCAAGTTTGTTCTTGACTAATACGCACTTCTCGCTTTTCCGTTCTCGTCTTTACGTCCCATCTGTGATTGAAGTAGGCGGTATCAACGTCAAAAAACCAAAATCGCTTAATCAGGTAAATAAAATTTTGCATGCGGAGGTTTTCAATTGTTCATATTTCACAATGCACTTGAATAAAAATATTAATATTCATTACTGAGGTTATTCTTATATGAGTGATGACTCTCTATATTTGAGAAACCTGTATGTATTTATGATAAGTTTTATCTTCGATTGGATTTCAGTTCCATTTCGTTAGCCATGAAGTTCTTAACTTTTTTTCTGTGTGTTCAGTTAGTGAGTTCGGCCCAAATTTTGGGTGTTTTTCCACATTTTGGGAAAAGCCATTTTCTCGTTTTCGAGCCCCTTTTGGAGGAACTTGCCCGCCGGGGGCATGAAGTGACAGTGTTCAGTTTCTTCCCGAGGAAGACCCCGATGAAAAATTACTTTGATATACCCATTCCGGACTTGAATATTTCAACAGGTTTTTTAGAAATGGGATCTTTTGAAAATACGACGATGTCGCCAATGGTTAATCTTAAATTGTTAAAACAATACAGAGAATGGACTAAAGATTTGGTGAAAGATATATCAGTGAAGAAACTAGAAAATTATATGTTTGACGTTTCCATCATTGAGTTGTTCAATTCTGAAGTTTTATTAGGAACTCTGTATAAAATAGGGGCTCCCATGATCGGTATAACGTCCTGCGAGGTATACCCATGGCACAATGAATGGTTTAACAGGCCAGACCCTCCCTCAGTAATTCCATTTGCAATGGCGTCTTATTCTGACCAAATGAATTTTTTCGATCGCCTTCATAATACATGGATTTACCATACGAGCAGGATTTTCTTTGAGTTTTTCATGCTTTCTGGAGACCGCCAGTTGGCGAAGAAGCACATCGGGGATGTCCCAGATTTGGCGGAGATTGGAAGAAATATGAGCTTACTGTTGACTAACACGCATTTTTCCATCTTCAGGTCTCGCGTTTATCCGCCCTCTGTCATCGAAATCGGAGGCATCAATGTCAAAGAACCAAAACGACTTCCGCAGGTAATCTTTTTTTATGTTTTTCTCCATGAGAAGGACGAATCCTTTGTTGGTATTGAGGAAAAAACCAAACTGGTCAGCCCCTACGTGACATTTTACACGTATCAGTTGTGGGTGTATAAAATATTAAGTTTCTAAGTTACGCAACCTAAGTAGGTGGACGATATAAAAAAGATCAAATGGACCATCTTATCATAAGAAACATAAAGAAAAAAATAAAATAAAAACTTGATCAAGGTGACTGTCGAAAGGACTCGTCCTTCAGCCGTCAATGCCTAAGGGGGATTCCTAGAACTTGAAGGAAAAGGGTAGAAACCAGAGGGTGTTAGACCCCAACAGTAGGTCGAAAAAATCGCCCGAAAATTAGGTAAAATGGACTTTTGTTTCTGTTTCACCAATTTTATCTTTTATCAGGCATGGTGGGGTGATAAAAACAAAGCAGAAGAAGATTAAATAAAATCTGTCTCAGAGATAACTAGTCTAGACGGGAATTCCTTAAAAATTGTACTATGTTCTATCAAGTATTACTTTTCTTTCTTTTCTTTTCATACACTGGCAGTTCTCGGATTCTCGGGTTTTTCCCCATTTTGGAAAAAGCCATTTTTACGTATTTCAACCTCTAATGGAAGAGCTCGCGAAAAAAGGTCATCAAGTGACCGTTTTAAGTTGCTTTCCGAGATCATCACCGATGGAAAACTACGAGGACGTCGCACTTCCTTCTTCTCAAGATTCCGTCGGATTTATCAACCCGAGCTATATAGGAAAGACTTTTCAAAGTATTGATGTTAAAATGAAACGACTCCTGTATGCTATCAACATGAAAGAAGAAATGTCGTTTTCACATTCAAATGTGATGGCTTTGTCGAAAAGGAAATTCGATTTGGTCATTATGGAAACTTTTGTGTCGACTTGTATTTCGCTTTAGCCTATAAAATCGGTGCTCCTGTGATTTTGTTTAGCACACACGCGATATCGCCTTGGGCAGCCGACGATTTCGGTCTCGACTTAAACCCCTCCTTCACTCCGGTCTTCCTCTCGAATTTCTCCGACCACATGAACTTCTACGAAAGAGCTCAGAATTTATACGAATACTTTTACACTAAATTCGTCTATAAATTGTTTTTTCAAAAAAACACTCAAAGCGTAGCTCAAAAATATTTTGAAGGGATCCCTGACCTTTCGGAATTGTCAAAAAACAGCTCTATGATTTTTGTCAATAGTCATTTTTCCATGTTTAGATCTCGGAATTATCTCCCATCGGTTGTCGAAGTAGGAGGCATTCATATGAAGCCTGTCAAATCATTAAAAGAGGTAAGTATTTATATATTCGATAGAAGCAACGTTTTAAAAAAAATTATATCCAAGACGAGGAAATGTTCGAGCCATTTCTTGTCGGTAGTTTCCCTGAACATGATTAACTTTTTTTGGTTTTCCTCCTTATTAAGCTGGTGTTTTGGTGCAAAGAACGCTGTTTGGCCTTACCGAGGAACGAGCCACTTCTTATTCGTGGAGCCCTTGCTAGACTAACTTTCACACCGTGGACTTCAAATAACAGTCGCGAGTTGCTTCCCGAAAACTTGCCCGTTTCCCAACTACACAGCGGTCTCGTTTCTCGATCCCATGACAAAACTCCTTTGAGGAGATTCTGGGATATGAAAAACTTCGAAGGGAGCCGATGGAAGCCGTCAGCGTCGTATTATGTCGACCTCTTCTTTAGTTTGATGCCTGAATACGAAAAGCTCTTTAACAATCCTGAATTCTACAATCTACAGCATAACAAATATGATTTGACTTTGACGGAACTTTTCAATTCAGAACCAGTTTTTGGTCTTGTCTAAATTGGTGCTCCTTTTGTGCTACTGAGTACTACTGACTTTCTTTCCATGGCAGTCATATTTGATCGGAGATTCCATCAATCCATCCCTCACGCGCTCTCCGTTATTACCTACGATATATAACTACGATCAAAAAATGGCGGAAAAGCGATTAGGAAAGTAGCCACCCCTCAAGGAAACTGCAAATAATGCGTCTTTGTTTTTGGTTCATACTCATTTCACGATTCACAGTATGAAGCCAATGATGCCGAATCGATACCTCTCGCCGGAGTAACACTTAAGCCACCGAAACCATTACCAAAGTAGTGCTTTAACCTGAAATCATTTGTTTGTTCATTGTTTTCTCAGGTGGAACTATTCCACTTTAAGCAGCATGTAGCATGCGGCAAGCAACACACGGCAACAACAAAAAAATGTGTTTTTGCTGCATGCTACAAGTTGACTAGTGTTGACTATCGATGGCGTTATCCCGCGACTCAATTCAACGTCGCACGGTATTGCGACAGTGTCGAGGATTTGTCAAAATGCTGCGTCCACACTAGACTTCGGGGCTAGCAAGCATTCGTTCCTTCTGTTTATCCCCAAAAGGATGGATCGGAGCGAACAAGAAGGATCCGTGTTGCCTCGATCTTCCGATTGCTCGTTCTGAGCAAATGCTTTACTGCTTTTCGTTGTTAAATCTCGGTTTGCTCCCCTCCTTTTTCGAAGTAGGAGTCATTCGTAAGAAGCATGTCAATTCATTAAGAGATGTTATAATAAATTACTTCCTATATCATTAGGTAAAATAAATATTTGAAAAAAAAAAATCAGATATGAGATAACATTTATCTAGAGTAGGTTCTTAGATATTTTGTTCACTTTTTGGTGTTTCAATGAACGTGATGGTTAAATTTTTATTGTTTTTTATCTTGATAAGTTGGTGTCACGGTGCCAAGATACTAGCTATCTGGCCTTTTCGAGGTACAAGCCATTTCCTATTCGTAGAGCCCTTATTTGACGAACTTTCACGGCGTGGACATGACGTTACGGTCGCGAGTTATTTCCCGAAAACTTCCCCGTTTCCGAACTACACTGCGGTCTCGTTTGTCGATCCCAACGACAAAACTCCATTGAGGGGATTCTTC
The DNA here is from genome assembly GCA_014119065.1 of Orius insidiosus. Lineage (NCBI taxonomy): Eukaryota > Metazoa > Arthropoda > Insecta > Hemiptera > Anthocoridae > Orius > Orius insidiosus. Next base: position 54,334 of record JACGAQ010000877.1, on the reverse strand, counting down.
GATTTCAAACGTTTCGAAGGAGTCGTAGCTTCAGCGTCGGAAAATGTTGACCTCGTCTTTAACATGATGCCTGAACACGAAAAGCTTTTTAACAATCCTGCATTCTATAATCTACAGCATAACAAATATGATTTGGTATTGACGGAATTTTTCAATTCGGAACCCGTTTTGGGCCTTGTCTATAAAATCGGTGCTCCTTTTGTGCTGTTGAGTACTTGTGACCACTTTCCATGGCAGTCATATTTGATCGGAGATTCCATCAATCCATCGTACATCCCTCACGCGCTCTCCGTTTATTCTACTGATATGTCCTTTTTCGAAAGAGCCGTTAACTTATATGAAGTCATCTATTCTCTAATCACCTACGAATCGAAATATATTACCTACGGTCAAAAGATGGCGGAAAAACGATTTGGAAAGTTGCCACCCCTCAAGGAAATTGCGAATAATGCGTCTTTGTTTTTGGTCCACACTCATTTTACGATTCACGGAATGAGGCCTATGATGCCGAATTCGATACCTCTCGCAGGAATAACACTAAAGCCACCGAAACCTTTACGAAAGGTACTTTTAACTTAAAATCAATTTATTTGCGTTTTATTTATAAGAGCTCATTCATATTCAACTGAACGTTGGGTTTTATCCTTGTGAATTTTAATTTTTGTCACACCTATTTCTCATCTTTGATTTATTACATTAAGCATCGACTACTAATTTAGTGTTAAAAATTGTTAATTATTTTTTTACCGTCATTTACTCATGATTTAGTTTTATATCGCTATGTTGTTAGCGACATGGTTTTTTTCTTCGCTATTTTGTGTTACATATCAGGCCGAGATTCTTGTTATTCTCCCGTTCTTGGGTACAAGCCATTTTCTTGTTTTTGATCAACTTTTAAATGAATTGTTCAAAAAAGGGCATCATTTAACCGTCGCGAGTTTTTTTCCTAAGGTTTCTCCTGCAAATTATACGTCAACGACTGTCAAAACGTCAAAGGGTTTTTCTCTTTTGAGCGTTTTGAAGGCCGACGTTTGACAGTCTAGGATGCGTGTACTTTACGATGCCAATGCTGACAACAAAAGACTCCTGAAGATTCTGAGTTTGAACGGTCATCGGGGAAAAATTCAACAACGACGTTTTCTACGGTCTCATTTATAAAATAGGCGCCCCTTTTAGTCTTATGACTTCTTGCGAAAGTTTTCCATGGCATTCTTATTCTATCGGCGATTCCGTAAATCCATCGTTTGTAAGCTCTTTTAGATCGTCCGTTACGTATGGGCGTTCTTGACCGATTTCTGAATACTCTTCAAGTCTATTTGTCCATTGTCGGATACGAAATTTTCTTCCGTTGGAACGAGCAAAAATTGGCTGAAAAATATTTTGGTCTTTTGCCTCCTTTGAGAGAGATAGCCAAAAACGCTTCGCTGTACCTGATCCATTCACATTTCCAACTCCATCCAGATCGAAGGAATGAAGGTCAAACAACCAAACTCTCTCCCTACAGAGAAAAATTTTTTAAAAATCACAAATATTGCATCTTCCTTTTCTTTGGCTCTGTACAATAGAATGATAACTTTAGTTAAGTGCGGGGCAAACCAAATAGAATAATGGGAAGAGACAATTGAAGGGTTATTTATTTAATAATAACACAAGCATAATAATAGTATTTTGAGCATTCCTATATAATTAAGGAGTGACTGGACAAAAACTTGTCCATCAAGTGGGAGAACTGATGTTTAGTCTATCTTCTGCGGTCGCCATGTTTGTGTTAATTTCATTTTTTCTGTTTCGTTTCACACATCAAGCTGAAATTCTAACAATTCTTCCATACTGGGGGACGAGTCATTTTCGAGTTTTTGAACCGCTTTTAGACGAGCTTGCCCGACGAGGTCATCATTTGACAGTAGCGAGTTTTTTTCCGAAGCAGATTCCGTTTCCGAACTACACGTCGGTATCTTTACACGATGGTGAAGACTTGAGAGGTTTCGTTAGGTTTGATCGCTTCGAAGAGCAACGGACATTGGTTTATTCAAATATGCGTCTTATCCACGACCTCACATTCCCCAACGAAAAAATTATGAAGAATTTGTTGAGCCTTCAAAAACGTAAATTCGATTTGGTCATTGGGGAATATTTCAATACAGACCTTTTCTTCGGTCTCATTTATAAAATAGGAGCGCCTTATATTCTTGTGAGCACCTGCGAGCATTTTCCATGGCAATCTTACGGTATCGGAGATTCTATAAACCCTTCGTTTGTGAGAAGTACTTTTTCAAATCATCCCAATCAAATGGGAATTGTTGACCGATTGTTGAATACTCTTGAAGTCTATTCGACCATAGTCGGCTACGAGGTTTTCTTCCGTTGGAACGAACAGAAGATTGCTGAAAAATATCTTGGAGATTTGCCACCTTTAAGAGAAATCTCGAAAAACGCCTCTCTGTATCTGATCCACTCCTATTTTATGATACAAGGACCTAAACCTCTGATGCCCAATTCCGTTCAGATTGGTGGAATAGCAGTCAAGCAACCTAATTCACTCCCACAGGTATCTTTCCCAAAACACCTCTCACAATGTAGTCGATATATTGTTTGCCTTTTCTTGGCGTCTCCACGGGTTAAGACCTTTCTCTAAATTATGCAAACGCTAAAAAACAACTAGTTTGTATTCACGTTTGACCTTACTTTCTCGTAAACAGTATGAGGTCCCTAATGGTTGTTTTACGTCGCCTAACATGGAGAAGACGTTATGAAATCGTTTATTTTAAGCGGGTCATTTGTCAAATAGCCAATTGATCAGTGCATCCTTCAGGTTTATTTATAAAATAAACAGTCAATTGAGTTAGGTATTTGAAAATTTTTTTGTTTGTTTCAGGATTTGCAGAAAATTATGGACCAATCAGAAGGTGTGATATATTTCAGTATGGGATCGGTCTTAAAAGGTGATTCATTGCATGAAAAAAACAGCAAGCATTCATCAAAGTGTTTTCTGAATTAAAACAAACCGTCCTTTGGAAAAGAGAGTCTCCATTGAGCGTCAATGTTAAAAATATTGTCACAAATGGATGGTATCCTCAGCGAGACATACTTGGTAGATAAAAAAAAATTGTTTCCGCTCATTTATAATCTTTTCTTCCAGCTCATCCGAAAGTTCAGCTTTTTATCACCCACTGCGGCCTCCTTGGTACAAATGAAGCAGTTTCTTCCGGCGTCCCGATGGTCGGAATTCCTATGTTCGGCGACCAACATCACAACGCGAAAGCTCTCGAATCCATCGGCGTCGCCGTCACTTTAGATTTTAACGAATTGAACGAAGACAACATCCGCGAAGCCATCAATAAAGTTCTTCAGAATCCTTCGTGAGTCTAAAATACCATGGTTTAACTAAATGATTTTCTTTAGGTACAAAGAGAACGCGAGAAAAATGAAAGAAGCCTATTTAGACAGACCGATGTCACCTTTGGATACAGCTGTTTATTGGGTGGAATATGTGATACGTCATAAAGGGGCTCCACATCTCAAAAGCGCCGCCAGACATCTAACTTGGTACCAGTACCACAACTTGGACGTCTACGGTCTTCTTCTCCTGATTCTTTATGTTTCTCAACGTGCGATTGTATTTGCCGTCAAATTTTATCCGCTCTCTGCTGTAAAAAAACCAAGTTGAAAACGCAATAAACCCTAGTCATTTTCCAAGTTTTACTTCTTCCTTCAAAATGATGGATACTTTCATTTAAAAAGTCGAAAGAAAAGTTCCGGTTTGAAGAGCTTCCAACGATAACTTCCTCAAGGATACAGGAGGAGGAAGTATTAAGTAGGAGAACTAAATTTTTGTAAAAGTTGTGAAATAAATTTGGTGGGTATCGCAGTAAGTCTTGAGGAAGTTAGAAATTTTAGGTATTTTTTGTTGTTCGTTTTCTGTTTTTTGAAAAAAAAAAATAAAAATTAAGTACCTAATAAATCGCCATTTTATTTTCCGTTAAAAAAATTCTTGAGGAAGTTAAAAAAAAAAAAAAAAAAAATTATTTTGAAAATTTTATATCAAGGTAGAAATTCAGTACGGTTAGCCAAAGAGAGGCCGCCCTCGAGCCGGCGAAGTGACTCACATTTCTGCCTAGAAAAATTATTAAGTAAAAAAAATTTTGGAAAATTAAAATTTTAAAAACATGGAAAATTTTTAAATAATTCAAGGAATGTTTAGTGAAAATTTGGTGAAGATCGGACCAACAGTACGCCCACAGCGCTCATTTTAAATCTTTGAACAGTCATATCTCCGCCATTTTGAAAAATTTCGAAAAAAGCTCTCGTCATTTTCAAGATTTCTGTGAAAGGAAGCTTGTGTATAAATTTGGTGAAGATCGGATGAAAATTGCGGCCGTGAAGTGTTCCGGAAAAAGTGGCGACGGACGGCCGGACGGCCGGACGGCCGGCACCACAGACAAAGTCAGGATCGGCAAAGATCACTTATCAGATTTATCCTACGGGGTCTGGAAGACCCTTTTCTAGTAACAGGGGGTCGGAGGGTATCACAGTAACTTCTTGAGGAAGTTAAAAAAAGATTATTGAAAATAATTTATAATTCGTCTTTTTGTAACCTAATTAATTTTGGTTGAAATGTCACAAAATTAGTATAATTCATTGCTTTCAATCTTTGGGCTTCTGGAATTTCTTTTCCGCCTGGATCAGCGTCACTAAGCATTATTCTGGCGATAACGTCAAACCTGAAAAGAGAGGGGAAAAAAGCATAACTAAATAGATTCAAAAATTTTCTAGATTCTACAAATATCACAGACAAAATTCTTTTTGACCCTTCGGGATCAGCTATTTGGAAAATCATATCTCAGTGCACATTCTTTTGAATAATTTAATTTTTCTTACACTTCTGTTGTGACTGATTGATGCACAGGAATATCTTTCGGTTTTCTAAAATCGCATTCTAAATCAAAGGCAGCATCACCTGGCATTATAAAATCATCATCGTGCTGTACAATCAGGACATTTTTATACAATCCATTTCCTAAAAAAATATGTCAGTACCTAGTTGTGAACTTTAGTGAACTTACATTTTTCGTTTGACAGTCGTCGAATGGTATATCCATCCTAAAATAAGTTCCTGATTTTAAATTGCGAAAGCAGGGAAGTTTTTGTTTGGAAAAGCTTCCCCTCGTGTAAATGACACCGTCAAAATCTTCTTCTGTCACTATGGTAACTTCCATGTGCTCCGCTGAACATTTCAAGTCGACCCTTTGATACCCTTCGGTCGTAGGTCCAATTTTCATATCCTCGCTTAAATCTTGCTCCCATATCTCATCTAAACAGTAATAATTAAAGAATTAAAATATTAAAGGTTTTACCTGATTTTATTGATCTTAGAAGCGAAAGAAGGACTAAATATAAAAGCATGATGGTAACTGACTCACTAATAAGGGATTTCCGAAGGCGTCAACCTGAAGAACTTGAAGACGTCAATGACCTGCCGTTATACAAGAAATGAGCGGGAAAAGTTTTAAAAATCTTGTCAAGCTGGCAACACTGTTTACTGATAACAAGCTATGATAACTTCTTTATTATCATTTTTTTAAACGTTGTTTTGTGTAAAACACCTCAAAATGTATTTATTTCAAGTATTATGTTTTACTCTTCTTTTAGTTTTATGTTCTGGTAAAAAGCCGGAAGAGAAACCTGATTGGGCGAAAAAAGATATAACGTTTTATTCAGATGCTGATATGGAAAGATTGCTGGAGCAATGGGAGGTATATATGCTTATGTTGTTTTTCTTTTTTATATTATTTTAAGGAGGACGATGAGCCTTTAGAACCTGATGAGCTTCCAGAACATCTGAGGCCTAAACCACAATTAGATATTAGCAAAGTAAGCTTGTAGTTATGAAGACATTTGACGTTTTTCGGATTTTCAGTTGGGACAAATGGATCCTGAAAATTTGCAAAAGATGTCGAAAAAGGGACAGACTGTAATGTCGTTTGTTGTCGTGGATGGCGAGCCTGATCGTGACAGGACGGAACAGGTTACTAAGCTGTGGCAAGGAAGTTTGCACAACAGCCACATTCAGGCTGAAAGGTAATCAGTAGCAATCAAATTGCCCTAGGCATTGTTTTCTCAAACTATACCTAGGGAAAGTGGCTTATCTGCTTGAGAAAACTTAAAATGATGCTATAATCAAAATATTTTGATGGATTTATTTTAGGTATGTTATTGAGGATAATCGAGTGATATTTATGTACAAAGATGGATCTCAAGCTTGGGATGGAAAAGACTTTTTGATTGAACAGCCCGAATGCAAGGAAGTTATGATCGAAGGAAAAACGTATCCTGGAAAACACGCAAAAAATGTAATTTTCATTTATTGCAATTTAGTTTTTGTAGATTACATTTTGCTTATTTTAATAAGCAGTATAGAATCAGAGTTGGCGTATTCATATTCATGAAAACGAATTTATTGATAAATCTAGAACTTATGAATATAGTCATAAAATCTAGCCAGAAATCCATTACAATTCGTTATGCCTAAATTTCTGGATATTCATATCCAAAAATTCATGTTAATATGATGAATACGTCCATCACTGTAGGAAAAGATGCGAGAAAGAGAGAAAAAAAATTTTTCTGTGCTCTTTGTCTGAGAATCCAGGAAGGTAGAGAAGAACAACCGTTCTCCCATCCATGCACACCTCCCGTTTTCTTTATTGTTTCTCTTTTTCTTTAATCTTAATCATACGTTAAAATGTAATTTTCATTCTAAATATCCTAAACTTTAATTTTTAGTAATAAATTTTATTTCAGGATAGCCGAGGTGGAAAAGACGAATTATGAAAAAAGCGATATTTTACAGGTAAAATTCTACATTCCATCTAAGGGCAATTTTTTTTACAATCCCTCATTGTTTGTTGTGAAACTCCTATTTTTGTATAATAAATAAACAAAATAAGTACATTGTTCAACAATTATTTAGTGTAGACTATAAGTTGTCATTTTTAGTAACTTTCATTAGCTCATAGAGTTGTGCGACTTGTTCCGGGCTCATTTCGTCGAGAAGATTCTCGTCTATATCTTGCCCAAGTTTCGCTCCTGTTTTGGGACCACGTACGCCTAGCTGTTTAGCCAAAGTTACTGCATAATCCTGAAAAAAATTTAAATCATAAAGCCATAAGTTTAACTCACTGTCCAGCCAGAGACAAACTGAATAGCAGTGCCTGGTCGCAGTTTTATGCCGCCTGAACTCATCTTTGACATAAGCGGTCCCTAAATTGTTCAAATCAGGCGGTAGGCCACGATGGAGCCGTAGTATCGTTTTGTACAAAAACCGTACTCGTCGTACATGCAGAGCATCACTCATTTTTGCATTTTAATCTTCATAAATAGAAGTTAATATTTTAAAAATAATCCTTATCAAAAACTGTCCCTAAATCGATAAGGTGTCCTGGCGGTCTCGGTTGATTATTGACATCATCATGACGTCAACGTAGTTATCTGGTTAACCTTGGCAGAAAACGGTCATTTTCTTTAAATAAACTTGTACATTAAATATTTATTTACATATTAAATAAATACAATTTAAAATTTCATAAAATGGTTGCTTTAATCCTCAAATATAACTAAATTATTGTCGGTATATAAATAAAATTAATATTTTAAAAATAATCCTTATCAAAAACTGTCCCTAAATCGATAAGATTTCGTGGCGGTCTCGGTTGATTTATTGACATCATCATGACGTCAACGTAGTAATCTGGTTAACCTTGGAAGAAAACGGTCATTTTATTTAAATAAGCTTATACATTAAATATTTTATTTATTAAATAAATACATTACAAAATTTCATAAAATGGTTGCTTTAATCCTCAAATATAACTAAATTATTGTCGGTTATAAATAAGATAATAGAAAAAACTAAGGCACAATATTAATTTTACGGTAATAGGTACGACATGAAATGAAAAGTACCTATGAATAAAACTACCTAACATACTATAAATTATTCGATAAAATTAAGGGGGAGTCTTCCCAGTCTTATTGGATGAGCGGTGTTTAGTAGTAGACGAATTTTCGTCTGTTATCACAACGGAACGTAATACTGAAGGGTCCCTCGTGTCCGGGTGAAATCTTGCAAATCATCTTCCCGCAGCAATCGTGATCGTTCCGACACTGGAAACACAATAAAAAGTTAAGAGAATACAGTCAGCCAAGGCCTCCATTAAAATTGACTAATGTCTTTAATTTGTTAGCGGTGGAAAAAATCGATTTACTGGTTTTTTGACGTTGCTATTTCGTCTGAGGATAAAAGTATTTTCACGCAAAAGTTCTTGAGGAAGGACAAAAAAATACGAGGTTTTCAATTTTATTTTTATGAATAAATTATATTTTGGCTATTAAATCACTCCCAAATTAAGTTTTTAATAGCTCTCCGATTTATTTTTCAATCAGCATGTTTTACTAGCTAAACGTGTCAAGTTCATTAATTAGAAAAAAATACATCATTAGGTAAATAACGTGAAAATATCATAATAAGGGTTTGAATAATGAAGAAAAAATATGCGAGAAAGATGTAATTGTTGGGTTTTTTAAAACATTTATATGGTAATCAAGGAAATTTGTGCATTGTACTTATGTAGGAAGCTAATTTGCGCTTACATTCTTATACAATAATTATTTTTAAAAAAATGGCAATGGAAGATTTTATAATAGATATCTGATTTTAAAAAAAATTTGGATCAAATAGATTAAAAATTATGACTCACGGTTTCTCCGATATCGCGGCATTGGCGAAGTGCGTTGACACCCCAAACAAACGAGGATCCTTGGTTTGAGTATCTTCCGTGCGGTAAAGCCATAGTCCCGACGATAATCGTCAAAATTAAAAATGTCACTACTGGCCTCATGATGAATTTCGCTCCTACGATAAACGAATGATGCCCCATCGGGGTTTTTAACCCCTTTTTATATTAAAATTCGTTTCATTCGATGAGATAACTCATCTCAAAGGTCAAAGGTTTTTTTTTTTGCATATTACAAAATCGAGCAAAATTTTAATTATTCTTTATGCGATCGACCTTGCTCTACTAGTGTCAAATATCAGTTTCGCAAGGCTGAAATATATTGTTTTATCTTTCTCCATTCTAATTAGTGATTAGGATGTTAAACGTAAAAACTGCCCGTAGAAATGAGGCGCTCCGAAGGGCGAACTCAACATTTTTTTTTCATTTTCAGATTCTAGACCTCTTGGTGAATACACCCATATAATTTTTATGTTGATTTCTTCCTTTTTTCCCCTTTAAATACGTAAAAACCGATATGCGGCAAAGCTCTAACTGCGATATCCGAGCGGGTACGAAGGGCGAACTCCACATCCTAGTCCACAACCCCCACTCCTTTTCCCATTCCAGGGCATGACTTTTCTGTTGAGTTCGCCCGTAACATAAAACTTTAAAATGCGAATATCTCGAAACTACGTTTTGTTGAGTTCGCCCTTCGTACCCGGAGCGCCTCAAATCAATAGAAATCAAGGTAGAAGGTACAAATCAAGGTAGAAGGTACAATAAATAAAGTTTTCGTTTTTTTAAAGATGGATTTTCAATGCGCGAAACGAGTCAGGTCCCAGGGGTCGTCGCTGTAGCACGCCGCTAAGTAGACTAATTTATTTTTTGTGTCTAGTCCACCTAACGGCACTGCAATGTTTACCAAGTGATTACCTAATTTGATTCTATTGTTTTCTCTAGGTTTCAATCAGAACATCTCCATTAAACGATTTATTTTAAAAGGAAAACATTCCGTTAGAAGTGACAAAAAGAGAAAGTCGATCTTAAAATAATCCTGCTTTTTCATTCGATGACAATTAATTTTTTTAAATTTTTCATGTGTTCTATTGAAAATTCTAAATTTTGGAAATGAAAATTGTAGAAGATGGAAATTATGGGTTGAGCTTTCCCTGAGTGAAAAATAATAAAGTTCATGACAAGAAAATTTTCAAGTGATGATGAAGTCGAAAAAGCATAGAAGTCGAAGCCCTTCGTGGGGTAAACATGTCGGTGTGAAGATAATCAAAGATGCGAACAACGAGCATGAAATTCAGCTTCAGTCGCGAGATAATTCGATGTCCGAGTATCCTTCAGGGGTGATCGCTCGGCTGAACAGGACGAACAAAGTTAACATCGTGAAGCCGATAAACGTTCCGAGCGAATGCGAAACGATCAAATGCAGCGTGAGGCGACAGAATTCGAAAAAAAGATACGAAAAACATCCTTTTGGAGAAAACGTGAGGGCGGATTCTTTTCAAAGGATGTCCAAAACGAAAGCTTTATTCGACGAGTGGCTCAGAAACGAACGTCTCCCGACGAAGAGATACTCGTCGAAAATGGTCAGAAAAGACGAGTTCGAACAATCGGATAAATCGAGTCAAACGTACGATTCGGAACTCGACACTCTGACCGACTCCTCGACGTACAGCGACAAACGTAAATTCAAACTCGACAACTGCAGAATGGTTGAAAGCCGAACACTTATTCCAACGAGGCCTGCTCGTAGATCTTCCCATATAGAATACAGACAAAATGTCCCTCGAAAATGTGAAGCTTTTCTTCATAAAAGTTCGGTCCGCGGGAAAAAGTCGAAATCACACGAAAACTCAATTTGTGTTAAAAGGTATTTGAAATTATGAATCAGCGGACTTCCATTAAAACTAAATTTATTTTTATCTAGATGGGAGATGAAAAATAAAATGGATTCGAAATTCGTTATGACGAAAAATTATTTAAATTCGTTGCTCAAAAGGAAAAATTCAATTAACGAATCGATGACGTCAAGCGATTCCGTGCATAACGTGAAAAATAAAAGAAAAACAGATTCAAAAAAAGGGAAGAAAAAGAAAGATAGTTTTGAAATGGAAATGGAAGAAATAAACGAAAAGCTAAGGATCGCTTTAAGTAGCGACGTTTTCAATTCTTGTAACTTTAAAAGCAACAAAGAATCCAAAATTCGTCAACCCGACATCCCTGTTTTATCGGTTTTTACTCCCATACCGGAAAACGCCCCTATACAAAAAATTGGCCACGTTTTATACGAATCTACAACTTTGGAACTCGATGGAAAACCAGTTTTTCTTTACAATAAAGCCGGCTACCCACTGACGGACTCGAAAGGAAGGATTTTACGAAATAACTTGGGCGTTAAGTTATTGCCTGTCAAAAATTACAATGAGATTTTCAACCTTCAAGTGTATGACGCTTTTAACGATTTGCCAAACTCTCAGTTTTTCAATCCGGTCAAAAACGCGACCCGGAAGGTCAAGTCGGTATCAGAATTTTCGATTCGAATTTTACACCCAGAAGACTTTTCAACGCCTTCGGTTTTCCCTTGACTGATCAAGACGGATTTCTTCTAAGGGACAACATGGGCGCATATTTAGTCGAACTCGATTCCAAAGGGATCCCCCGTTGTCTCAACAATGGCGATCCAATCTACATGGAAAACGGCAAACTCTGGATCAACGACGAAAAAGAAGATTTGAACGTCCAAAAAAAATGCAAATCAAAAAGCAGAAAGCAATCTTCAACTTCTTTAGGAAAAGAGCAAAATGAAAAAGAAGAAAAAACGGGTAAAGAAACAGAATTTAATTCCATTCTTAATGAAATTCTGTCGGAAAAGAATAAAAATTATGAAGTCAAAATGGAAAAAAATTCATCCAATGATGCTGCTCCTGAAGATTATGAAAATGTCGATAAAAAAGTGAGTTTTTTTGGTAACCTTATGATATCCTTGGGAGTTTATTATGGAAATGATCTTCTTCACACAAAATTTACTTTTTTTTTTTTCTCAGACAAGTGATGAAATCCAGTCTAAAATTTCATATCTGAACAAACTCAGGCAGGCAAGAGAAGATTTGAATTTAGCCTTCGACCAACTCGTAAGCAGAAAAGAAGATCTAATGAATAACTTCGACAAAAAATCTCAAGAAACTCAAGATTATTGGATGAAAATGATCCGAGGGAAAAGATTAGACATCAAGGCTTTAAAACAAGACTTATTTTAAGATTTGAGAAAATCATTATAATTTAATGTAATATCTTATTCAACGAGTTTTAACGATCTCATTTTTTTCTTAAAAATACTTTTAACTCATTGGCTGGAAATGGCTTTAAACGCATTTATCACACGAGAATTGCGTGGTTTTATTTATTTTTGACCTTAAGACCTGCATCAATTACCTTATCGAATGGAATATTACAATTCGATAAAAAGATAAAGTAGTTTTCGATAATTTGAACTATTCGCAGTCAACCATTTTCTTGTGACAATTAGTCCAAAGAAGGTGATAGGTTAAATTTATTCCCCCAACGATAATTACAAAAAAATTAAAGCTCTGCGTAAATATTGATGTTTAAAATAACACCAATTATAATTTTATAAAAAGCCAGGCGATTATTAAAATGATACCATATATTTTTAAATCTATTTTTTTTAGTTCGTTATCTTCTTCCGGGTTTCTTTTTAACTTTTTTTTTGCCAATTTTTCATCGTAATTTTAATTTCTTTTTAGGCTGAGGTGGACGGTGAGAATAAGAAGTGTTGACTTTGTGATAAAGAAGGGATAAAGTAGAATTATGCGACCCTCCTAGAGCTTTCAAAAACGATCCAATTTCTATTTCGAAAGATTTCTTCATATTTATCATGGCGGGGAGAGGACCTGGGAGTCTGGGCGATTTCACAGGAAATCCTCGACTTCCTTTGGTTTTCCTGGATTTTTTATTTTTTTGCATAAAAATCTTAATTTTACACTTTTACATCGGTTTTTTGACGAAGAAACCGCATTTTTACCCAACTTTTTCTTAATTGTTTTTCGGATTTTCGGGAAAAAACGACTGAAAACCCCACATTTTTACGGATATTTTGGTTGTGCTTCTCGTTTTGGGGGCACATCTCATCCGAAAGTATTCTCGTTCCGCAAGTCACGGTCGGTTTGTTTGTTTATTTTTGCGAGGATCAGCTAATTTTGTGACACAAGGGGGTTAATTTTTTCCTCTCGCGAGGATTTGCTCACCCTGTAGGCCGCCCTGGTATGGATGATGAGCTCGGTAGGCGCAAAAAGGAGTTTAAAACTTGCTGGGGTGGAACGCTGCCGCATTTCTCCGACGCAGCAATTTTTGTACGTTAGTTTTAGGACGAGAAGACAGTAGGACGAGAATACTTTCGGACGAGATGATTTCTATTTATTAAAGTATAATATTTAAAAATTTGTATAAAAATTGAAATCCACTTGTCCGAAAGTGTTCTATTCCTACTGTCTTCTCGTCTTAAAAAGGGGCCTAGCCCTTTAGGACGAGAATACTTTCGGATGAGAATAGAGTTTATATTTTTTCTCTTTCTATTATTTTTAGGACGAGAATACTTTCGCGTGAGATGTAGGCACTCCTCGTTTTTTCAAAATTTTGACTTATTATTTAAAAATTTTGTAAAATATTGTCCCCAGCCCCCAATAATATCGTCGAAATTTCGGGGTTTTGCATGGTGGGGTGGAAAAATTTTCCAAAATATGAAGAAATCAATTTTCAAAATAAAAATGGGATAATTTTTCCATGCACTCGTTGACCTTAAATTCTACCTAATCTCTAACTATTCCTCACCGTCCGCATTAGCAAAGTATATCGTTTTTGTATATCCGGGTCGAAATTTAGTTGCCATTTTTTCCCACTATAATAAAAGAAAAAAAGATATGCAATTAGGAAGTACTAGAATTTTAATCATTATCGATAGTAATTAGAAAAACTATTGTATTCTTCTATCTGTATGAGTAAATCTACATAGATTTAAATTTTCTCATGTTAAATCTTTTCAAGAATTTTTTAAAATAAGAAGGTACCTTGTTTGATCGTTCATTTCCTATAAATTAAGAAAAGTCTTCAGTTATTTGGTTTCCTTAATCAAGTAACCTGTCCTTGATTTTTGAGCTAATGCGTTTAAAATGGGCGATGTATTTATTACAAATGACGTAGGCGATTTCGTGCAACAAAAGGATTTGGCTTCACTGAGAAATTTTTATATTTAGCCCCTGGCGATACTTAAAAGTGGAAACCGGGAGAAACCGCCGGGTTTTCCCCGATGCTTCGTGTCCTCCTTATCGGTTATAATGTACAGAAATGCCCGAAAAATACCTACATAACTGAATTAGTATTCAGAAAGAATAATTATGGAATTCTCAATCTGTTTTTCGACTTTTTCCCCAACATTTAGGCACAATTTCGCCAAACAAGTCTTTTTTTTTCGCTAAAAATTTTGCAGCAACATGGAGAATACGAATTTTATATGAATGAGTCAGATTCCAAAAAAAGAGAGAAGATTCTCGACTTAACAGTAATAAAACGTAGAACAAAAGTATTTTCAAAGCCAAGCCCTCCTTGACAACGACTCTGAAACTTACGCTTTGAATATTTTATGAGAATGGCACAAAGAAGACAAAAAAAAGAAGAAAAAAACTTTAGCTTATTAATTTTGTTTTAATGAGCAATCAATTGACTGGTGTTGAACAATTGGTTCCAAATAAAAGTTTCTCATTTTTTATCTTCCTCAAAGTAAGTTACTGTAATACCCTCCATTGCGGGGTCTTCAGAAAAGGATCTTCCATACCCCGTAGAGGAAAATTCACTTGTCGCTCATAAAATTGTCTGTGGTGCCGACCGTCCGTCTGTCCGGTTTTTTCTTCTACTTCTCTTTCTTTTCTTCTTCTTCTTCTTCTTTATTCCTCTTTTATCGGAGCGATAAAATTTTAAAAAGATTTTTCAAACTGAAAAGAGTCAACAGTAAAAAGACTATGATCTAATTAAGAGAATGTAACCTTCACTTTACTTGGTCATACCAATTACCGAGTTCATTTTCGAGTTGAAAAATAAAACCAGAAAATGGAAATTTTTATAAATTACTTAAAACATCCAAAAAACCCCATTTTACAGACTCGTTAAAATTTAATACTTTGACCTTCAAGCGTACACGAAAGAAATTTTTAACTCGGTAATTGATTAAGCACTTTGTTTATTCCTTTAATTTAAAACATTGCCTAAAAAATTCCACTGGTAAGTTATTAAGAGGAAGAGACTTTGGTGTTTTTAAAAGACATTCCGGCGTCTGCTTGCAATTTTTTTTCCCTCCCTGAAGATTCGTTTGGTCGAAGAACGCATTGAGACGCCTAAAGTGGGGAGGTCGACCTGTCTTCAGGAGAAAAAATCCCCAGTTCTTGAAGAACACGGTCACATTCAGCATCCTCTCGACATAAATTAATTGTTTTAACGGTAAGTCCAGTATGGAAAAAGTTGATCCTTAATTGTTTCAAAATTGCAGTAAAATAATCATTTATAAATTCCTCAATTTTGGTCTTAATTTAAATATTTAACTTTTGCGGATAATGATAAAAATATTTGAGTGATTGCCTTGACAGCAACCTGTCATAAAAATTAAAAAACCAAAAATGAGGCGGCGAATTGCTTTTGAGGAGCAACGGTTGAGGTTCTAGGATACAGCGTGTTTAAAAGTAAAGAAATAATTAAATAATTACAATTGTTACTGACTAAAAGATAGGCTTACTATTAGACCTACTAATTATGATTTTATAACTAATATTTTGGGCTTATACCATACATCGAGGGTAACAAAATAATTTTCTTTTGAGAAATTAAAAAAGATTTGGTAATACCTGAGAGCCAATTCGTTGCTTCAGTGACCATCAGGGTCTGGAATATTCCAGATTTTCTAAGCTAATTTTTTTCCCTTCGTTGTAACTTCAGCATGAATATTTATTTCTTTTATTAGACTTAGTGATTCTTTTTGAATAATTATTGTGTAAGTATTTTATAATTAATTTTCCCTCGGTGTTAAAACTTGAGGAACATGTAGGGATAGTTATACAATTCCCTGTTGATTGGCTAAGTCCTTAGCTAGCATTAAACTTTATTTCGCGTGGGTAACACTATTGGTGATACAAGAAAATATATTGTACTTTTATATTGGTAGGCCCGATTTCAGGTCGAAGGCACCCCTTTTTTCCGCCCTAGGACAAGGCCAAGACATGCCATTTTAAGAGTTTTCTGCGAATGATCGTTTTTGATTGTCCATCTGCACCCTTCACATCAGTTTTTATATTTAGGCAAAGAAACTACTTTTTCAGTCTTCTATGAAGATTTTTCTCAGCGTTTTGGCTTAGAAAATCCCCATTTCACCAAATTTTTGTTGTTTGATCTTGGGCAAGTTTTCCTCATTTTTAGGACGAAAAACACCTTTAGAAATGGCCAATTTTAAAAATAAATAAAAACTATCGCTCCAATATTGAGAAAAAGCATCCAAGTTTCTTCAAAATATTTATCGATTACATGGAATTTTAAGTGAAATCAACATTAAAAGGTTTCCTAGTTGGGAAACGGTGGTAGGGAGAGGGAAAATACCCGGTTTTTTCGGATCGAAAACCCCCTCGTTCCAGAGACTGGAGGTCGTTTTTAAAAAGGCTCGAAGACCCCGAAGACTCCAAGTCGTTGTGTAGTGTCCATCGAGTAAGGATTAATTTTTTTCCCCAAAAGACGAGTACCGTAAGTTTTTTTTTAAATTCTACAACTCTAGAAACTGATAAAAATTCCAAAAAAAAGTTGTTGACCAAAATTTTAAAGTTCAATATCAAGGAGGACGAGAAAAAATAATACAATAAAAAAACATGAAATCAAGCCGGTTTGATGCCGCTGGAAAGTTCATTACAAAAAGAGATCAAGTGTTTTATTTATTACTTTTTTTATTCCGGTAATAAATTCTAGCATCTATTGCTCAATTGTTTAGCAATTTTATTTTAAAGTGACAATATTATTAAAGAAAAATATTGAGGCAGAAATGCCGAAGAGATGGCATCACCTTACTCGCGACATTTTTTAAAATTAATTATTCTTTTAACCACAAGGTTGGAGAAAGTGTATCAGTTTGAGAGTAATTTTATTGAGTAATTATAGGTTTAGCGGCTGTTTTTCATTCATAAATAAAAATTTGCGAAAGGGGTCCAGTGTGAAGGACGTTGCTCGACCTTACCCGCGGCGGTCTTCGGTCTTCCCCACTAGAAAGGCCCAGGATTAAAAAAATATTTGCATTTTGAATTTTTCGCCATTTACAAATTTAAAAAACAGAGGTGGAAGTGTGAAATTTTTTTGAGGTCTTCTACCACACCCACGTCTTCGGTTGACTGTCAACAGAAAAGGGTTATTCAACGTTTCTTTTGTAGAGGCGTTGAGGCGCATCCGAGACTACTTTTTTAACCGACTTTCTCTTTCGGGATCGGACTTTATGGAATGTAATTACATTAAAAACAGTATGTCAGAAAAGAGGGGAAGCGGTGACAACCTATAGTTAACCCAGTTGTAAAAAAACTAAAATATGTACTTCACATAACTGCCGAGGAACAAAAATTCTGTTCCGTCACTCTGAAAAACTTCCGTCTTCGAAGAAACTGGCGGCCCTCCCAAAAAATCGATAATTAATGCGTCCTTATTGAGACTTAGGAAGTGTTTTTAGGAGGTCTTTGGCCTTCAACAATAAAATATGCCAATTATACGCTTCTTCTTTTGTTAAAAAAAGGTTTTATCTCATCAAACAAAGGTAAAGATCCAGTCGTGATGCTTTGATTTCAAGAACTTCCTGGCAGAATAAATTAAAGATTTTTAATATATTCCCCCATCGAACCCTGTTAAAAATTTACTGCTTCTCACTATTGTTGCTCCTGGGAAATTCAGTCTGCCCTTGGGGCTTATTTACTTTTTTTACCGTCGCCCCAGTTTTGGGCCATCATCCTTGATTTTTATTTTGACGTTGACTACTAATACGTCGCCATGGTCATTATTTATTGGCTGATGATTCTTGTACATATTGATAAGGAATAAGTCCTGAAGGCTCATTGCCCACTTTTCGCCTTAATTCTTGAACTAGATATTCTAGTTTTATTGCATGAAGTTGTTGCGTTATTTTTATAAGTTTTTATCAGAATGTAGTTATGACATAAGTAGTTGACTTGGTTCGCCGTGCGTGAAAACAGTTTAAGCACCAGTAAATTGGTTCATTACGAGGCTCTATAAATGAAATACGCCTACGTCAGGACTTTCGTATAATGAGGAAAAATTTAAAATTCATGACCAAAACTACAGCAGCCAGCTGATCTTTTTTTCACAGCCAACCTTGCAACGTCATTGTTGAGAATTTACCTAAAATGAAAAATACGTTTGAAAAGTTTCTGACCTTTATTTTAAATGAATGTTAGGTAAATAAAGGATATATGCATTATGTTATTCAACAAGTGAAATTTTTAACTACATTTTAATCTTTTCTTGATGGTTCGCCGAAAAACAAAAAGCGATGGGTCGGAAATAGCCTTGATTTACTAATGGTTTAAAATTTTTGTTCTTCTAAAAAAAAATGGTTCATTTTGCTATGTTTGATGAAATTTAAAGGGGCTATAGAAGAGTTGTGGAGTATATTTAGTAGGTTACCTCTGATCAATAAATTATCTTATAAATTTTGTCTCTTCTATAGGTGGCAGTTTTCGAAAAATGGATACTACAGGTTCGGAGATAGTCGAGTTCTATAAAGGAAAATCGATTTTCATAACAGGAGCTACTGGATTCGTCGGTAAACTTGTTGTTGAACAACTACTGAGAAAATGTGAGCCAAAAAAATTATATTTGCTCATCAGAAATAAAAAGGATGTTGACCCAAAGCAGAGACTTCGAGAAATGTTTGACTTGCCGGTAAGTCACGATTGTTTGTTTTCATAATTTATTGTTTTTAATAGATGTTTGAAAAATTAAAAAAAGAGAGGCCTAAATATTTGGATGTTGTCGAAGTTGTCGATGGAGACTCTTCAAAGCCTGATCTCGGCCTGAATAATGAAACAATGGCGACGTTGATTGATAAAGTGGAAGTCGTTTTTCATGGCGCCGCCACCGTGAGGTTTAACGAACATATTAAAATTTCCACAAATATAAACGTGCTTGGGACGAAAAATCTTCTGCTGCTCTGCCGAAGGATGGCGAATCTAAAGTCTTTCGTCCATGTCTCCACCGCGTTTTCGCACTGCACCCGAAGGAAATTGACGAAGTCTTTTATGAAACTCCAATGACTTGCGACAACCTTGTCAAATTCACCGAATGCGTCAGCGACGAAAAAGCGGCCAAAATGACCCCAGAGTAAGTCTTTTTCTAAAAAGAAAAATTTTATTCAAACTTTTTAAGGATTATGGAAAATTGGCCAAACGCTTACTCGTTCACCAAAGCGGTTGCAGAAGATGCAGTCAAATCGTATGGAAAAGGATTGCCGATTGCTGTTTTTAGACCTGGAATAAGTAATTATTTTTCTTACACTGGGTATTACCTGGGTGCAGCTTTCGAACCAGATGAATTCCCATTAGCAGTCGTTTCCCTTTGCCGAAAGGCGCTCTGGAGTTTTAACTTCCTCAAGAAGTTACTGTTTACGTAGGTGATTAAAAATTTGGTTACTTTTAATTTTAGTTACGAATACAAGAAGTGAGCCTACGAGAGGATGGATAGATAACCTCTATGGACCTGTAGGACTTTCGATGGGTGTCGGTCTCGGCGTTATTCGAGTTTTCAGAGGAAACCTAAAAGCCAAAGGGGCTTTGGTTCCAGCAGATATGGTGGTCAACGCTCTCATCGCTGCCGGATACAAGACTAGTTTGATGGGGTACGTTAACTTTATATCAATAATTCCTTTATTATGTGGTTTTTAGACCTACAAATGATATTGCGATTTACAATTACGTACCTGCCGATGAGAATCCCGTAACATGGGGCGAATACATGAACCAAGCGATAAATTTTGGCAAAGAGATGCCTCCTTCAAGAGCACTTTGGTACTTTTCCCTAACAATATGTAAAAATCAATACTCCTTTATATTCCTCCACTTTTTATTACACATTCTCCCTGCGTTATTCATCGACGGAATTTTAATCGTTCTCAATAAAAAGCCACAGTAAGGAAAAGTCTCCTCTTTTTCAAAACTAAAAAAATTTTTTTAGAGCGATGAAAATTTATCAAAAAATAGGCACCCTTTCTGATGCCATTAGCTACTTTAGCCTTCGAGAATGGAAATTTCACGATAACAACGTTCAAGCCCTCTGGTCAGGATTGAATAAAAAAGACAAAGAACTTTTTGATTTCAATATCCGAGCACTCGATTGGCCCTCATATATCGAAACTATAGCATTCGGCCTCAGACTCTACCTTCTGAAAGATCCTGTTGAAAATATTCCTTGGTCCAAAAAACGATTTTTTTGGTACGTCCAAAAAAATAAATTGTTATTATCAAAGTAATTTTTTTTTTTCAGGCTTCATATTATTCATCGAATATTCCAATTAGTAATCTGCTTATGTATACTAGGATGCATCATGTGGACCTCAAAATTCCTTATTTTTTCATAAGTCTCAATATTTATGTTATTTTTATAATTCTTTGCCTCTTGCCTTTATTTTATTTCTTTTGTAGCAAGTATACCTTATAATTTCCTTGATTTGTAAGAGAGTATTTGTTTAGCTAGTCATTTTTATTAACTTTTTTTTATGTCTTCTTATTTACAATATTGTTTATTTTGTAGTAATTACAAGTTCATATCTTAAGGTCAAAAATAAATAAAACCACGCAATTCACGTGTTATGAATGCCTTTAAAGCCATTTTCTTCCATCCATGAGTTATTAAAAGTATTTTTAAGAAAAATACTTATTTGAAGAGCTTCCAACGAAAACTTCCTTAAAGAGAAGTAAAAATATAGGAGGGGGAAGTATAACGGTGATGACGTACAACGGAGGGGGAAGTATTCGATAACGGAGGGGGAAGTATAACTTTCGAAAGTATAAAGGAGGGGGAAGTATAAGGGAGGGGGAAGTTTTTTTGTTTTGTTTTGTTTTCGCAAAATTTTTCAAGTTTTCTTTTTTCGAACAATTTTCCAAGTTTTTTTTTTTTTTTTCGAAAAATTGTCTAAGTTTTTTCAAGAAATTTTCTAAATTTTTTTTAAATTTTCCGAGTTTTTTTTATTTAAAATTATTTAAAATTTATTCAGAAGCCCCTCTTCGACAAATCATACAAATCCAATACATTTTCATGACCAAAAAAGTAGTTCACCTCATTTTTTATTTACTACAATAATAAAGAGAAAAAATTCCATTGTTTACAAATATAAAGAACATTATAATTTCCTATTATTCAAAAACGAATGATCAATCGATTTTTTTTTTTCAACCAAAAACCAGGGAATAAATTTAAGGGGAGTAATTATTTCTATCGGGTTTATATGTACCTATAAACGGGGGAAAAAGTTCGAGTAGCTGAGGTTCAATGGGACAAGACGATTTCCGATCTAAAAAAACGTTTTTTAAGGTTTTATATCTTTTGTAAAATCAAAAACTAATTAAAATCTTATGTCAAAGTAATTAGGTATTACCGATTCCAATTAAAAGAGACCGTCTGGGAATTACAATATTCATAGACACGTTGACGTCAATAGTAAAAATGCAGGTGGAAAAATGCAAGCAAAAATTCAAGTCTGATGTATTAATAAATTAACAATTAACTCGCCCTACGATTAAACCCTATATCGCCCATTCCTATACCTGTCAGGTGCGTTTGTAATAAAAATTTCGATAATGGCCACTAGAGAAGCGATTAAACGATGCTAATCTGTCTCATATTTTATTTATAAGGTCACGTGTATTTTTAATTGTATTTTTCTTTTTAGGTAATTGTGCAAGAAAGAAAAATAATAAAATTATGATACAGTAGTAGTTTCCCTCATTTTTAAGACGAAAACACCCTTTACAAATGGCCAATTTTAAAAATAAATAAAAACTATCGGTCCAATATTGAGAAAAAGGGTGCATGTTAGCTCGGCGAGCGAGGCCGATGTTACTAATCCGGTCCTTTTTTTAAATTGGGTTCTAAAAGCCACCCAAAACAAAAGAAAAGTTAACTGGGCGATAAATATAAAAGCGGTACGTGAACTCGGCGAAAAGATAGTTTAAATAGTAAACGTTAACTCGGCAAAATTTTTGGAAGAATGTTCTATTAAAAATATTTACAAATAACACTAATAATTCAAAACGTTAATATTAATCATCTCTTCACTTCCAAGGAAAATTTATCTGACCAGTTCTTGTCTTACTGTTAGTAAAATGGGCGTAATATTGACGGAATTGTCCAGCCAACGCGGCAAATTTTTAAAAGTACCTAATAAGCGGTCATAAATTTAAATACATAAATTTGCGAGACGGAGTTTTGGCCTATCGATGTGTAAAGAAAAAAATTGTAAAGCTAAAGAAAAATTTAAAAATGAAATGATGATCTCGTAGAAGGAAATTTTGAAGAAGAAGCGAAAATTTTTCGTCGCACGGCAAGCACATTTGTCAGAGATAAATTGGTACAATTTAGTTTTAAACTTTCTAACTTTATTATAAGCAATGACATTGTAACCTGCACATAAAACAATTGCAATCATTTGAACCGTAACTTGTAAGGTCAACGTTTATCAGAGTCAGAAAAAAGTTTATTGCACTTGCACTCAATGCAATTATTGCACTCAATAAAACTTTATTGAGAAAAAGCATCCAAGTTTCTTCAAAATATTTATCGATTACATGGAATTTTAAGTGAAATCAACATTAAAAGGTTTCCTAGTTGGGAAACGGTGGTAGGGAGAGGGAAAATACTCGGTTTTTTCGGATCGAAAACCCCCTCGTTTTTTAAAAAGGCTCGAAGACCCCGAAGACTCGAAGTCGTTGTGTAGTCTCTATCGAGTAAGGATTAATTTTTTTCCCAAAAGACGAATACCGTAAGTTTTTTTTTAATTCTACAACTCTAGTTTGATTTATTAAACTGATAAAAAGTCCCCAAAAAAGTTGTTGACCAAAATTTTAAAGTTCAATATTAAGGAGGACGAGAAAAATATTACAAGCTTAGGGGGAAAAAAACGAACATGAAATCAAGTTATCAAGTAGCGGTTTGATGTCGCTGGATGGAAAGTTCATTGCAAAAAGAGATCAAGTGTATTTCTATTACTTTTTTTTTTTATTTGGGTAATAAATTCTAGCATCTATTGCTCAATTATTTAGCAATTTTATTTTAAAAGTGACAATAATTATTAAAGAAAATAAATTGAGGCAGAAATGCCGAGGAGATGGCTTTACCTTATTCACGACATTTTAAACTAATTATTCCTTTAACCACAAGGTTGGAGAAAGTGTATCAGTTTTGAGAATAATTTTATTGATTAATTATAATTGGTTTAGCGAATGGCTGTTTTTCATTCATAAATAAAAATTTACTAAAGGGGTCCTTCTACTACAGTGTGAACCCGCCGGTCTTCGGTCTTGCCCACGTTATTTTAAAAGCCCACAATTGATTAAAAAAATATTTGCATTTTGAATTTTAAGCATTCACAAAATTAAAAAACAAAGGTGGAAGTGTGAAATTTTTTTTTGAGGTCTTCGGTTGACTGTCAACCGGGTTATTCAACTTTTCTTTTGTAGCTTGATGTTTAACTAATGGATTGAAATTTTTGTTCTTCTAAATAAATTGTTCATTTTGCTATTTTTGATTAAATTAAAGGGTTCAATAGAAGAGTTGTGGAGTATATTTAGTAGGTAACCTCTGATCAATAAATATTATCTTATAAATTTTTTCTCTTCTATAGGTGGCTGTTTTCGAAAAATGGATACTACAGGATCGGAGATAGTCGAGTTCTATAAAGGAAAATCGATTTTCATAACAGGAGCTACTGGATTCGTCGGTAAACTTGTTGTTGAACAACTACTGAGAAAATGTGAGCCAAAAAATTATATTTGCTCATCAGAAATAAAAAGAATGTTGACCCAAAGCAGAGACTTCGAGAAATGTTTGACTTGCCGGTAAGTCACGATTGTTTGTTTTTATAATTTATTGTTTTTTAATAGATGTTTGAAAAATTAAAAAAAGAGAGGCCTAAATATTTGGATGTTGTCGAAGTTGTGGATGGAGACTCTTCAAAGCCTGATTTCGGCCTGAATAATGAAAAAATGGCGACGTTGATTGATCAAGTGGAAGTGGTTTTTCATGGCGCCGCCACCGTGAGGTTTAACGAACATATTAAAATTTCCACAAATATAAACGTGCTCGGGACGAAAAATCTTCTGCTGCTCTGCCGAAGGATGGCGAATCTCAAGTCTTTCCTCCACGTCTCCACCGCGTTTTCGCACTGCACCCGGATGGAAATTGATGAAGTCTTTTATGAAACTCCAATGACTTGCGACAACCTTGTCAAATTCACCGAATGCGTCAGTGACGAAAAAGCGGCCAAAATGACCCCAGAGTAAGTCTTTTTCTAAAAAGAAAAATTTAATTCAAACTTCTTTAGTATTATGGAAAATTGGCCAAATGCTTACACGTTCACCAAAGCGGTTGCAGAAGATACAGTCAAAACGTATGGAAAAGGCTTGCCGATTGCTGTTTTTAGGCCTGGAATAAGTAATTATTTTTCTTACACTGGGTATTACCTGGGTGCAGCTTTCGAACCAGATGAATTCCCTTTAGCAGTCGTTTCCCTTTGCCAAAAGGCGCTCTGGAGTTTTTACGTAGGTGATTAAAAAGGTTATTTTTAATTTTAGTTACGAATACAAGAAGTGAGCCTACGAGAGGATGGATAGATAACCTCTACGGACCTGTAGGACTTTCGATGGGCGTCGGTCTCGGCGTTATTCGAGTGTTCAGAGGAAACCTAAAAGCCAAAGGGGCTCTGGTTCCAGCAGATATGGTTGTAAACGCTCTCCTCGCTTCTGGATATAAGACTAGTTTGATGGGGTACGTTAATTTTATACCAATAATTCCTTTATTATGTGGTTTTTAGACCTACAAATGATATTGCGATATACAATTGCGTACCTGCCGATGAGAATCCCGTAACCTGGGGGAAATACATGAACCATATGATAAATTTTGGCAAAGAGATGCCTCCTTCAAGAGCACTTTGGTACATTTCCCTAACAATATGTAAAAATCAACACTCCTTTATATTCCTCCGCTTTTTATTACACATTCTCCCTGCGTTATTCATCGACGGAATTTTAATCATTCTCAATAAAAAGCCACAGTAAGGAAAAGTCCCCTCTTTTTCAAAACTAAAAAAATTTTTTAGAGCGATGAAAATTTATCAAAAAATAGGCACCCTTTCTGATGCCATTAGCTACTTTAGCCTTCGAGAATGGAAATTTCACGATAACAACGTTCAAGCCCTCTGGTCAGGATTGAATAAAAAAGACAAAGAACTTTTCGATTTCAACATCCGAGCACTCGATTGGCCCTCATATATCGAAACTATAGCATTCGGCCTCAGACTCTACCTTCTGAAAGATCCTGTTGAAATATTCCTTGGTCCAAAAAACGATTTTTTTGGTACGTCCAAAAAATAAATTATTATCAAAGTAATTTTTTTTTTTTTTCAGGCTTCATATTATTCATCGAATATTCCAATTAGTAATCTGCTTATGTACCCTTGGATGTATCATGTGGACCTCAAAATTCCTTATTTTTTCATAAGTCTCAATATTTATGTTATTTTTATAATTCTTTGCCTCTTGCCTTTATTTTATTTCTTTTGTAACAAGTATACCGTATAATTTCCTTGATTTGTAAGAGAGTATTTGTTTAGCTAGTCATTTTTATTAACTTTTTTTATGTCTTCTTATTTACAATATTGTTTATTTTGTAGTAATTACAAGTTCATATCTTAAGGTCAAAAATAAATAAAACCACGCAATTCACGTGTTATGAATGCCTTTAAAGCCATTTCTTCCATCCATGAGTTATTAAAAGTATTTTTAAGAAAAATACTTATTTGAAGAGCTTCCAACGAAAACTTCCTTAAAGAGAAGTAAAAATATAGGAGGGGGAAGTATAACGGTGATGACGTACAACGGAGGGGGAAGTATTCGATAACGGAGGGGGAAGTATAACTTTCGAAAGTATAAAGGAGGGGGAAGTATAAGGGAGGGGGAAGTTTTTTTGTTTTGTTTTGTTTTCGCAAAATTTTTCAAGTTTTCTTTTTTCGAACAATTTTCCAAGTTTTTTTTTTTTTTTTCGAAAAATTGTCTAAGTTTTTTCAAGAAATTTTCTAAATTTTTTTTAAATTTTCCGAGTTTTTTTTATTTAAAATTATTTAAAATTTATTCAGAAGCCCCTCTTCGACAAATCATACAAATCCAATACATTTTTCATGACCAAAAAAGTAGTTCACCTCATTTTTATTTACTACAATAATAAAGAGAAAAAATTCCATTGTTTACAAATATAAAGAACATTATAATTTCCTATTATTCAAAAACGAATGATCAATCGATTTTTTTTTTTCAACCAAAAAACCAGGGAATAAATTTAAGGGGAGTAATTATTTCTATCGGGTTTATATGTACCTATAAACGGGGGAAAAAGTTCGAGTAGCTGAGGTTCAATGGGACAAGACGATTTCCGATCTAAAAAAACGTTTTTTAAGGTTTTATATCTTTTGTAAAATCAAAAACTAATTAAAATCTTATGTCAAAGTAATTAGGTATTACCGATTCCAATTAAAAGAGACCGTCTGGGAATTACAATATTCATAGACACGTTGACGTCAATAGTAAAAATGCAGGTGGAAAAATGCAAGCAAAAAATTCAAGTCTGATGTATTAATAAATTAACAATTAACTCGCCCTACGATTAAACCCTATATCGCCCATTCCTATACCTGTCAGGTGCGTTTGTAATAAAAATTTCGATAATGGCCACTAGAGAAGCGATTAAACGATGCTAATCTGTCTCATATTTTATTTATAAGGTCACGTGTATATTTTTAATTGTATTTTTCTTTTTAGGTAATTGTGCAAGAAAGAAAAATAATAAAATTATGATACAGTAGTAGTTTTTTTTATGTCTTCTTATTTACAATATTGTTTATTTTGTAGTAATTACAAGTTCATATTGTCGGGATTGGATTTTTTTTTTTTTTTGGTTTAAGGGAGAAGAAGGTAGTCATATCTGTGCTCTCGGTGAAGGTACGTGAATGGCGAAAGAGGGCTGGAATTTGAGAAGTGCCAGCAGACTAAGTTCTTGTCCTCTTTTCTCTAAAACTAATCAATTGGTGTTTGATTTAAATGTGGTTCTTGTTTCGAATAAAAGGTCCTGGATATTATAAGTATAACAGTGAGTGTTCTTAAACACATTTTGTGGTGTTGGGTTTGAAATGTTGGAAAAGATTCCAATTTCCCAAAAATAGAGTCCACATTTTTGTTCCGTTCAATTTCAAAATTAGAGCTTTTCGGATTGTAGGGCTGTAATTCATTATTAAATGATTTATTAATAAATTATTAACAATAAACGAGAAAAGTAGATGGTTTTTACGAAAAAAATTGGCAAAGTTTCCACCTCCCCCCATTTCCGACAAGCTTGAACATGCAAGGCAGGCGTTGGTAAGCGTTCAATCGGTTTCGACGGTTTTCTGTTCAGTGGTGAATTTTAGTCGCCATTTTGGTTTGTTAAAATCTAGTTCTCATGTTCATACTCCCCCTCCGTTATACTTCCCCTCCTTTACACTTCCCCCTCCTATATTTTTACTTCTCTTTAAGGAAGTTTTTGTTGGAAGCTCTTCAACTAGTACTTCTTCCTAAAAAACTAGAAACTTCCAAAAATCCAGTAAAAAGGGGTTTCTCTTTGCCGGAAAAACCGCTAAAAATTGGATTTTATTGGTGCTTATCATTCACAAGTTTGGAATCGAGAAAAAAAAAATTCTTTTATGTCGTTATCAGCCGTTATCGTACTCCGTACCTTCGCAATTGTTTTTATCTCTTGTTACACGGTGTTAAAAAAAGTTAAAGAATTAGGTAAGGGGGTGTCATAAAAGTTTTACTGCCTCCAGTCACACATATTATAATTCATGGCGTCTTTACTTTGTTTTACAACCATCTTTTATTTCCCTTATCATTGCGCAATTAAATTTTTTTCAAATATAAACCAAAGTTATCAAAACTGGATCAAATTTGAAGATTTTAAATATTTACCCTTTTATAATCCTTAATCCCTTCGTACCACGGTTTCATTATTTCCCCCCATGAATTCCTAGCTTAATTTATTTCTATAGCAAATTAGTTATGGTTATTTTTTTTATAAAAATACTAAATAAACATAATTTAAACAAAAAAGTTTTTTTCCTTCTCTTAATTGCCGCGACGAATTAACAATACGTGGCCGAAACGAGTCACATTAGAAATTCTGAAAAATAGTCTAATAAAAATAACTTTAGTATTAAAATGAAAAAAAAAAAATAAATTATATTTTTCAAAGCAAGCTATAAAACAGAAAATGATTATTTTTTTAGTGCTTCTCAATTCACTTCCTTGATTTTAATATTCCATTTTAAATTAAGAAAAGAAGGATTTTATGTGGATTTCAAGCATAATAAATCGGTTTTTCATTTCACATCTTTATGATTTAACGCATTTTTAAGCCTCTTTTTGAAAAGAAACGAAAATACGTAATCAGGATATTTATTGGGAAATCAATATTCAAGAGTTTGGAGCTGCCCCGACAGGAACTTCCTTAAATATAAAGGATAAGGGGAAATATATTTTTAGCCGTTTTTCCGGCAAAGAGAAACCCCTTTTTACTGGATTTTTGGAAGTTTCTAGTTTTTTAGGAAGAAGTACTAGTTGAAGAGCTTCCAACGAAAACTTCCTTAAAGACAAGTAAAAATATAGGAGGGGGAAGTATAAAGGAGGGGAAGTATAACGGAGGGGGAAGTATGAACATGAGAACTAGATTTTCAAAATTATATAAATATAAGGGGAAAAGTTTTGAGGATGGGGAAAGTTTTTTTCGCCAAAAATTCTTAAAAAATATAGGGATAGGAAAACTAAAAGGAATATATTGGAAAAAATCATATCAAAGGTACGGCCGCAGCGCAGTTTTAATATTTTCAAATAGAATCTCCGCCATTTTTTCGAAATTTAAAAATCACCTCGGTAATTTTTCGTTCAACCATTTAGGAAGATCTAAAAATTTATATCCACATTGCCCCTTTTCGAAAAATCCGTCAAGGAGAGTAAAACAATATTACTTTTAGCAAGTAAAAAACTCCAATAAACACTAAAAACTTTTTAGGTGACGAATCTCTAAATCATGACTATAACGAAAAGAATTTTATTTATAAACTTAAAAATAAAATAAACATGAGACTATTTTAAAAAAAGTGCTGTGGTCAATTTTATTGAAGAAGTGTGAGCACGCCTATAAAGAGAGCAACTCCATGACAGTGAAACTCACTTGTACTGTCGACGGATAGCTCTCTTGATAGCACCTGCCCGATATCCTCCTCCCGTAAAGCAAAGTCTGAAAAAAAAATTAAATAACACAAAAATATAAAACATGGGTGCAGCAACCGGCCGGCATCAAAGATCCTTGTGACCCTTCGAGGACATCTAAAATTCTTGTAGACTAAATGTTATTTCATTTGAGAAAATTAATGAAAGCTTGCTAAAACTTATATTCTCGAAGGTAGAGAGGTAGAATTATCAATTTTTTGATAAGAAGATAAAACGTATTACAAACGCGGCGACCGGCAAGTAAAGAGTCAAAACATAAGTATGGGAACCACTTAAATCTCAAGAGGATCTTCAAGTTATCCACTTACAAGTAAAATGAGAAACTGGAAGAAGCTTACCTATGGAGAGATGATGTTTTAAACACATTTTGCCATAGAAAACTCCGTTAATTGCTCCGAACTTGAACGATGGGTGGAAGATGGAGCACTGATGGATTTGTATATCACCTGCAGTCGGTTTTGTCCTTCCTTAGCTCGGGTCCGCCCCCACTTTAGTGCAAGAGGTAACGTCCCATATCTCACACGTTTCCTATGTTCCTAGACCTACCCCTTCCACATGAAACAGAAAAAGTTTGAAATAAATTAAAAACGAAACCGTTTCAAAGAAAAAAAACAACGGCTAATCATCCAGAAAAATATTTCTTTTAAACTATTGGAAATCCCAAAGAAAGAATAAAAAGATTAAAAACTTTGTAGGTCAGAAAAGCTACTGTTAGGACCATTGGTCAATTAGGTTATCAATTCTTTCTTCAAAGAGAAGTTATTGTAACACCCTCCGGTCTTAAGGAGAGGACTTTCCAGACCCAAAATTTATTAATGGTCAACCAATCATGAGGTTGTCTGCGGTGTCATTCACCGCGTTTTTACCAAATTTTCCAATCTTCCTATAATCTATCGAGAGCGTTTTCCGAAGCTCGCGAAAATGGAGATCTGTCTGTCTGAAGTTTTAATGCGCTGCGGCCGTACTATTGGTCCGATCTTCACTAAATACTCCTTAATTAAATAGAATTCATTGTAAATAATTTTTTTCTCACGATTTTTTTTTATAGAGGAGAAATTTAAACTATTGAAGCCAGAGTAGTTTGGCTGGGAAAGAGGTTCATTTTTTCTAACTTCACAAAACTAACATATTTGCCCAACTTTAAGGAAGTCCGTTGGAGGCCAGTACATTTTGTACAAAAAGTTAGAAAAAAAAATACAACATTATTTTTCTGTTTAGAATAAATTAACAGTAAACTTGTTAGATTAAAATGCAAATTTTGTGTTTGAAGCGAAACTCTTCATTAGTTAAAACCGAAAAATAAAATGAAACAAATAAATTCTTCGGTAATCGTTCGAGATAAATTTTCTATTTTCATATCGGCTTTCGACCTCCAGTGAAGGTGTTTTCTCACACTTTTTACACTTCGCCTGACATCGATAATGAACTTGTTATCGCATATGGGATAAAACGTTTTTTTCATTTTCAAATTTTAACGTTTTCACATAAAAATTAAGAGAGCTAATAATTAGGGTAGCGTTGAAGAAAGTTGGGTGAAATGAGTTTTTGGTTTTTTGTTAAAGAAAATAGATAAGGCGTTCAAGGGGGCAGGAAAAGGAAGGTGTAATAAATCCTCGACTGAAAATCAGGTAAAAACGGATGATTTTTGACCAATTTTCCGAGGAAAACGCCTCAAAATCAAGAGAAACGGAAGTTTCTTGAGCAAAAGACCCAGAAAAATATCCAACAGGTGATTCTTGGCCAAACAGGCGCGAAAAACCTTCAGAAATCCGGTAAAATGGTTGCATTTCGCCAGAATGTCCGAGGAAAACTCTCCAAAATCCAATTAAACTGAAGTGTCTTGGGAAAAAGACCGCCCAAAATAGGTGATTTGCTGCCCGGAAAGCCGGTGAAAACACTTCAAGAAAGGAATAAAAATTGTCCCCCGGATTAAATACGAATTTGGCATTGACTAAAAGTTGACTTACTTGGTACTCTACGCTTGAGGAACGACGAGTATTCTTCGCGCCGTTGAAATAGCGAGGACGTGCCCTATCGGAGTTCCAATAGCGAATGCTAAGGTTATTTAGATAATTTACCCCAGTAAGAATCGTTATCTGTCACAGGTGCATATGACACTCCGTACACCCATGGATATTATACCAAATAATTATTTTCTCCTTAAGCTTCGCCTTCCTTATAGCCCTATTTCTTCCCGTTTTTACTATCAACCATTTGCCATGGGTAATATAAATAAATAGGTTAATATCCCAACTTCTCTTCCTCTTTTTTTATGCTCGTGACTTCACGTGTGACATACTTTGAAAAAAATTGATTTTTTTGTAATCTAAAATCAAATTTACACGGTTCTATGATCAATTAGAAATTTTTAAAAAATAAAATTGAAAAGAGTAAGAAAAATAAATTTTTTGAAAATTCCATCTTTCATTAGTTTCTCGCCAAGCTAACGGGAGAACGCCGTTCAATATAATGCATTTCACCCTAAAGCAGTTGAGCATAAAAAATCTGTAGTTTTAACATAAAGCGTTTTGCCATAAACGACTTTTTCAATAAATGCAAGTCGACATAAAATAACTTCTTTAAGGAAGTTAAAAAGTGGAAGTCACCGGTTTTTAGGCGATATCCCTTCTCACCATATAAGCCTCTCTTTAAACTTGTTGTTTCGCCATAAAACTGTTTCTGCCGTTTGGGTTCAATACATCTCTCCATAACCTAGGGACAGCGAGAGAGCTAGCTTAGTTTCGCCGTTTAAAATGCGATAATGGACAAACGACAAAAACCTTCAAACTTGACAGTTCACCATAATGCAGTTCAACATAAAGCATCTCACCATAAAGCAAGGAAAACCAAGCAGGCAGCCAATGAAATCAGCTCGTTTAGAGGGTTAACTTTTTTACTATCTTTTTGCTCGTTTTATGACGAAATCCTTTTTTATTACTTTGTTCCCACCCCCACAAAATTTAACGCTATAAAAAAATCGACGTGGAGGGTATCACAATAACTTCCTTAAAGAATTTTTAGAGAGCTCACCCACAAATGTTGACCACTTTCAAACAAAGCTAACGCATATGGGCAACAAAAAAAATATAATATTTTCACCTGATATTATTTCCTACAATTAGGTACTCTCAAAAAACTCAATGAATAGTAGAGAAACGTTAAAATCTATCTAAGTGATCCCAAACTTTTTTTTGTGGTAATTTTTCAAAGGAGTTATTTACACAGTTGTCATAACTCCTTTATCCTTGTCGTTTTGTTTAAACATTTAAAAACGACAAAATTAGTCTAGAGAAAAAAAAACCGTTGCGTATTATGAACAAAATAAAAAAAAAGGAAAAGATTCGGATTTTTTCTTCTTTAGGAAGCATTTTGTTTAAAATTATTGTTGATTTAGGGCAAACGTGAAACGGAAATTAATAGGAGAGGGCGATGGAATATTCATAAGTTAAGATATGTAGAAGCATAACTTAGAAGTAAAAAATAAAAATTGTAAATGAGAGTTTTTAACTGCACTCAATAGGAAAAAGCCGAAGAAAACAAATATTTAAAAATTTTGCACACGAAAAAAAATATTTTGACTTAAAAAGCAGTTTTCAAAATCAGAATTTTTAAGATTCAAGTGAAAATAGAGCGTTCTACTTCCCGTGGGAGACTTTTTTTTTTAATTTTTCGGTCCTTGTGTCGCCACTATTAACATAATTATGCAAGTTTATCACCAAGTTGTCACTTTGAGGAGTAAACAAATTCTCCTCCCGTGCTACATCTTTATTCATACTCACATCCGCCTGTTTCAACCCTACTTTTTTTTACGTTTTACATTTTAAAAGATTTTAGTTCACTTAATTAGTGCCCTAAATTATAATAGAGCCCACTTAGATATAATTTCTTAATGTTAAAATAAACAACTTAAGTTTTACAATGTTATTATTTTTTAAGTGAGCTCGGGCCTTTTTTGTTTTAAAAATATATGAGGCGTTCGTCACTTGCCTCCGGTCTACACACCTCTGTTTGATATTTACATAAATTTACTTAAAAATGATAAAATCAACATTTTATTATCTTTTATCTTGTGATAGCACACGACCCGTTTCATATCCAGATACTCAGTAAAGCGCTGAAGAAGCTCGAAGAAGAAGACCGGGGTTTTTTTCGCTTTAGATTTCTACACACGATTCACT
The DNA here is from genome assembly GCA_014119065.1 of Orius insidiosus. Taxonomy (NCBI): domain Eukaryota; kingdom Metazoa; phylum Arthropoda; class Insecta; order Hemiptera; family Anthocoridae; genus Orius; species Orius insidiosus. The sequence goes on along the minus strand of JACGAQ010000877.1, from coordinate 20,743 downwards.
GATTGACCGGTTTCTTTTATCTTTTGATTTAATTTTACTGTCTTTCTCTTTAGAAATGGGTTTGCGTCAAAATTGAAAATTCTTTGTTCGTTCATTAGGCGAGCATTCAAGTCTCTGAACGAGTTTTGAAATCTTTTAGAATATTTTTGAACTTTTTTTTGGAACAAGTTTTGAACTGCGAAGAAACTGCCAACGAATTGTTAAGCTGATTGCTAGAAATGGATGGGCCCAGCTGGGGGATTTTGCCATATTGCCCTGGTCCTTTCTGTGTGGCCATATATTTTTGGGAGTTTTCCTCGGTTTGATGACAAAGAAACCCAATTTTTACAAGATTTTAATAGTAGCTAGAGTAATAATTGCCTGCTATCTCCTTTTTTTTATATTTTTATTTATTTAATCAATTATTTCAATTACATCTTCTCTTATTTTTTGACAAGGAGTCCATGAAGAATCTGCTGACAAAGTCACGCTTGTGCAGCCTTCAGGTAGTTGGCTCAAAACTTCTTGCCAAAATCTATTTCCAAAAGATTTAAAAAAAAAATTAATGCTACAATGCTCACTGGTCAATTTTTAAATCGTTCGGAGAGCATATTTTTTGACAAAAAGGGCATTTCCAGGTTGGCTTCGAAGAATTATATTCGTAAAATGATTCAAAGTCGAAGCACTCCAAGTGAGAACATTTTCCTCCAATGCATGGTTTTTTAATCAACTTTCTGCTCAGTGGACAAATCAAAGATACGCTATAAGAAGTAACATTCATGTCATCTTCCTTTTTAAAAATTTCTCGAACTTAAACATAAAATAAAAAATAGTTTCCTCATTTTTGTCAATTCACTTTTCGCTTTGGTAAAAGAGGCTTCTCTGACCATCGTCATTGCTATATTTTTCCATAAAAACGGCTTCGGAATATGAGCTATAAAAATGGTTCCGATGTACGTGATGCCAGTCCGTTGGTAAATAACTTTAATCGAATTTCCACCAGGTCTTTTGAGTATTGCGTCAGTAATATTGACCGGCCTGTCCTTCAAAAATGTCAAATTGAGTCCGATAGCGATAAAACGTCATTACTTTTGAACTGCGTATAATATGATCGTTCACCTGAATAAAAAGCTTTGGAGGATATTCGTCGATTTGTATAACATCCCTCGTCGCAATACAAAATCTAAATAAAACCTAAAACAAACCTGAGATTAGAAAAAATGAAAAATTCAAAATTTTGCATCCTTCGACATACTTTTTTGTATGATTTAGATCCAAGAGGTTCCAATTTTTCTATTTGGGATTCATTCAAATAAATTTTGAATTGAAAGACTTGTTTGAACAGTTTATTTCCTGAATCTAACAATTTTGTCAATAATTTATGATAACTTATCAAACTACCTAAAATTGAAGGGCCCAAAATAACTTCGTCTAATCGAAAATTTTCTCCTTCCCATAGCATTTTATTGTTCACACATCTTTTGATATTAAATTTCTTTATCATTCTGTAAATAGATAAAAGCGAAAATAAAAGTGACAACTCTCGTTTTTTTCACTAGATGGCCTCATTTTTACAGGATTTTTGTAGTTTTCTTCGGTTTTATACAGATAAAGGATTTTTCCTCAGTTTTTGATAAAGAAACCTCTTTTTTGGATTTTTGATAGTTTCCCTCGGCTTTTTGACAGAGAATCCCCATTTTGAACCCCCCCAAAAAACCATTATGTAAATTTTTGGCAGTTTTCCTCACTTATTTGACCAAAAAACCCATTTTTAAAGGATTTTTGGTCGTTTTTCTCGGTTTGTTGCAAATTAAGATGAAAGGGAAAATAAAAAATGACAACACTGCAAAAATGGCGCCAAAATAAAATTGGCGCGAACGCAAGTACTCTTATCTTATCTTTAATCAGTTATCACTAATCAGTAACGTTTCGCAACCGCAACAGAACACTGACTTCAGCAGCAATGACTTCGATATCTCCACAAAAGTTTTATGGAAAAAGAACCTCTCCTTTTCGTCCTCCAGGTAGTAAGAAGCAAAAGATATTCGAAAAGTACGTTTTGAAGGATCTTCTGAACGGGCCAAGTCTTATTTGGAAAACATTTTATAAGCAAGAAAAAGCTCTTGAACAGCAGATGCTACATAAAGGAGGCCTGATGCCTTTTGTCTTCGAATCTGATAATTCCGGACGACTTTTTCTTATCGCACATCCAGAAGTCTTTTGGCACTACAACGACCAAAGGGAAATCCATGATCGCTGCACTTATGAAATCATACGTGAAAATACCGTCTCAAAATTATATTTTGATCTAGAATTCAGCAAAGAAGCCAACCCAAATTCCGATGGAGACAAAATGGTTGAACTGTTGATCCAAATTGTTTTGTTCTATTTAAAAAAATTCTTCAAAATAGAATCTTCTAGAGATGAAGTCCTCGATTTGGATTCAACCAACGAAAAGAAATTTAGCTGCCATTTAATATTTAATTTACCTCACCACGCTTTCATAAACAACAAAAATGTCGGTAATTTTGTCCAAAAAATTTGTTCCGACATAAAAAATGGAACCGACGAATTCGACGTTAGAACCTTATTCGTCAAAGATACCAAAGATAAAGAAACACTATTCATAGATGAGGGCGTTTATACCAAAAATAGACATTTTAGATGCTTCAAAAATACCAAAAAAGGAAAAAATAGTCCTTTAGTTTTAAGCCAAAGAAACACATTTAAGTGTCAAAATGATTTAGAATATTTTTTATCATCATTAGTGACTTATGTTGGAAGTGATGTCAATATTTTGCAATTTGATGGCATTGAAAAAGTGAGCTATCCAAAAAATGTGAGATATATCAATGAAAATGCAGAAAGCCCTTATCCTTCAGTTGATAAGTTTATAAATGAAAAAGTGAAACCTGGTAGAATATACAGAAGTGTTTATTTTTCATCATCAAACACTATCGTTTATGACATCATCAACAACCGTTACTGCGGAAATATAAAAAGATCACATAAAAGCAACAATGTTAAATACATAGCAAATCTTGACGGGATGTTCTTCTATCAGAAATGCCATGATTGGGACTGTCGAGATTATAAATCAGAAGAAGTCGGTTTACCAGAAGATATCAAGAAGGAGATCCGCCCAGAAACCTCGACAGGATGGGACGTGTTAGGTCTTTTTGAAATGCAAGATGAAATCACCCCAGAAATGATAGAACAAGTCGATTCTGATGTCAAAAAAAGAAAACTTGAAAGATTTCCATCATTTGGAGTCAGCGACGAAGATTTGCTCAAGCTTGACTTCTAAACTAAGGAAAAGGTACGATATTTGATTTCGTTATGAACATAAGAACATTCAGGGCTTAACAGAATACTAGCTTTTTATTGAACATCTAACAAGCACTATCTTTCAACATTTTTATATTGATCAACTAAATGTTTCTGCCTCTCTATACTAATAGGTTCTGTATTTTTTTCATTTGCTGCTGTTCTATATCACGGAGAACGCCTTCTCTGAGTCTTTCTCGGTCGAATTGCTGTTTGAGGTGGACGTAGGCGATTATTGAACCACTCACCACAATCGAAAGACCGAAAGTTACTTTAGATGCTAAAGACATTTCAATTTTCGCACCACAGAAAACAATCCATTATTAGTCTTAAATACAAAAATAACTGAAAATAGTGATAAAAACAACGAAGGTTTTGAATCTTATCATGATTCTTGAGGGAATTTAGACACAGCCAACACTGTTCAATAACCTTATAAAAGGTTACGTCCCAAAATATAAATTATCACAAAATTTAGACATTTTGTAAATTTCTTGAAATTTAGGCCGAAAAGGGAGGGCCAAATGAAACATAATTATAAAATTTCCAAGGATTATTTTTGTATATCTCACATTAACTGGGTAAGGATAAATAAAATTCATTCTGAGTGTACACAACTTGAAAATTCAATTGCCCATAAAATGCAGTAAGAATTTGATAGATAACGGTCTACATAACAATAATCTGCAACTTAAAAAAAAGAGAAAACATTCGCCATATACCTCTCAATTTATGTAAAACTAGGGGCAGCGCAAGAGCAGGCGTATTTTTGGCCAGTAAAATGAAGCCCTCTAAAAACTTCCAGCCTTGCATAAACCCTTCCATTTCTGCCAGTAACATTTATTTCATCTTCCACGCTACAAATGAGCTATTCCTACACCCTAGTGCTCCCCTTGGTGGCATCAAGGTTTTTGCGTTATCGATTTGGTCCTTGGTTGGTTTGGTCGGTTGGATTCGTTAATGCTGGTTGGTTGGGCCGATTGGGTCCACTGTGAGAGGACATAAAATGTACTACTTTCCTATACCCAGGTTCTATTCAAATTTTGAAAAATTCATTCATCCTCAGGACATGTATAAGTCATGTCAAAACATGTCTGCTCTTTGGCTGTCCCTAAGTCCTTTTTTAACCATTTTATGGCTTAGTGGATTATATCAAACGGTGTCTTCCCTTTCATTTTAAGATTAGATTATTCTTTGTTTACTAAATGTATATTTTTAGATTTAGTATGGCTGAGAAGGTGACTCCGTCGCCTGTAGTGAAATCAATTCTGTCTGGATCGTTCAATCCGTCGCAAAGCGGCGAAGCGTCCGGTTCCGGCTTGAACGTACCTTCGCCTCTCCCAGCGACGCCGATCGGCTTCATCACCCCGAACGAAAAAATTCCGAAACTCGTTTTCGAAGAAACCGCCACCTCGCCGGACCAAAGCGAGGAGCATATCTCAAAAGAAAGTCATCTTAAACGACTTAAAGAGCTCAGAAAATTATTAGACTACATCGACGAAACCGCCTGGCAATACGACCCAATCGAAAAGTTTATCGGACACTGCTGAAATTTAATTACAAAACAACCTTTTGATGCCTTTCTAGTTTCTTTTTCTATAATAAAGATTTTTGATACAAATCCTAAACCGCTAATTGACATCCAAATAATTTCATAAAAATACCTTACTTCTCCTTTGTCCAAAATTTCTTTTCTCAACAAAATTTTAACTATTAAAAACTACATAAAAAACTAATCATATGGAGCTAGGAATACACAAGTTAAACCTCTAAATAAATAAATTTATTAAATTGAATAATTATTCCCAAATGGGTGGGTCACCACTTCTGATTGATAGACGATCTTGATTGTCTCTGGATCTGGTTCGGCCTGAGAATTCGCTTTGTATTTGTCTGAAGAAAAACGATTTGAATTTTCATGGCTCACATTTGTCTCGCCTAGGCTGTGCCGATGTCCTATACGTCCATCTCCCCACGATTCGCTCACTTCTTCATGCTCTCTGCTTGTTCCATGCGAAATATTATCTCTTCTCCGTTGCATTTCGCTCTCCATCTGCCGCTGCCTCAAATAATGATGTCCGATAGTGCTTACATACGGCTTACATTCCACCGTCATTAAAACCGCAATAAAACAAATTACCTAAAAAAAATTTTAACATCTTAACTTTTCATCAAACTTACCAATATTTTTATCATCTTAGAAAAACCAGAATGAACTTCGATGCGCTTATAATTATATACCATCAACTCATAGGTATTTATATCTGGAGGGAGTATCTGAAGAATCCTTGGTGGGAAAAGTGGGAGTTTTTGACTCTTCTTCCTTTGAACCTGGGCATCACGGAACAAAATGACTCATGGCCTTGATCATAATAGACATCCGACTTCAAAAGGATCCTTGTTTGTACAACATTGTGCACAATTAATGTCAAAAAAGACAATTAGTGTCATTTTACCCTAAAAATTTGGGACATTTTCAACTACTTCCCCTCATTTTGTTTTTTTAAAAAAACGCTTAGACATTAATATGTATTTAATTTAGTGACTATAACAACACGAAAAGCTTGATCAAAAGATGTGGCGAGACCCAGTCCAATTTTATCCGGGCTCCAATAGAAAGATGCTATTGGCTGAGAAGTAAGGAAGCAATTTTGAAGTAGCTCCAAACTTCCTGGTACTCCTACTTTTCCCCATTGTATCTTCGTAAAATCTCTTTTCAGGATAATTACTATAAATATAATTAATTAAAAATCAATAATTAGTAATATTTACTATTTCCACAGATAAAGACTTCCATTGCCGCCACATGTCATAAAAATTTCTCGATTTTGTGGTAAATGGCTTACTCCCCAAATTGTCGAAGAATGTGCCTAAAAACGATTTAGAATTTAAGTTGATATTTTATACTTTTTCTTTTAAAGATGCGAAGCCTTTTTTAGGATGTTGTGTTCTAAGATCGTAGACAAAAAATTTAGATTCTAAAGTCGTTGCCACTAATTTGTTCATTTCTATTTCTCTTCTATCAAATTGAAGACCACAAACCTACCAAGAAAATTTAAATTTTTGTAATTTTTTTTGGTTTGTTTTACTCCATTTTTGACGTTTGTTTCCCATCGTACTGACATTTTTTTCAAATCGAACATTTTAATGTCTCCATTGTCATATCCGGCGCAAATGATTCTTTCATGATTGTTGTAAGAATTGCCTGAAAATTTTAAAAATAAAAAAAGTATAATTTGGTCATACCAAAAGCGACACTCCAGCAATCTCTTTTTGTTCGTAGTCTGATGGCTCCATTACTGCAACAGGAACGTCTTTTTGACGTGGATCCCAAAGTTTAACAAGTCCTAAAATTAATAGTCGTTACTTCTTCAGTTATACAGTCATAACATTGTAAGCTAAACAGTTGTTAGATTGGCAGCTAAACAGTCGTTTAATCTTCAGCTAAATATTCATTACATCTTCAACTATACAGCAGCAGTTAGCCAAACAGTCATCAGCTAAACGGCAGAGATGGGCAAAATCATAGGAATATTTTTTTGTGATTAAGAATAAGATCAAATTCGTATTCACGTAGTAAAAGTATGATTAAGAATAAAATCCTAATCACAGAGATGATTAAGAATCAACTTTTAATCACAGGAAATCTGTGATTAATCCCAGAAAGCTGTGATTAATCACCGGAATGTTGTGATCCAGGAATCTGTGATTAATATAGGAAAATAATGATTAATCATTGGAATCTGGGATTAATTAAGGGAAAAGCTTGATCAATCATTAGTAAATTGTGTAATCACAGGAATCTGTGAATATTGTCACCTCTGATCACAATTTACTCTCAAAAACTAAAAACTCAAAATCAATTTATGTCAATATTATTAATAATGATTAAAATTTTGGAGTTTTAGAGATTGATAGATTTTGAGTTTTTAGTTTTTGAGAGTAAATTGTGATCAGAGGTGACAATATTCACAGATTCCGGTGATTACACAATTTATAATGATTGATCAAGCTTTTCCCTTGATTAATCCCAGATTTCCTGTGATTAAGAGTTGATTCTTAATCATCTCTGTGATTAGGATTTTATTCTTAATCATACTCGTGAGTGTGATTTTAATCTTATTCTTAATCATAGAAAAATATTCCTATGATTTAAATCATGAATATGATTAAGATTTTGCCCATCTCTGCTAAACGGACATATAACTCCACATTTCAAGAACTGCTTGTATTCATAATCTCGACTCTTTCCATTATGATTGTGCCCAAAAATTGATTTTTTACCATCTCTGCTTCCTGTGACTATTTCTGGAGGTCCACATCCAACTGATTGTCCACCGATACCATCCATGCAGTTTATAATAGCATCATGTGCATTAGCATGATAAACTGGTTGATTAAAATCTTCCAAATCCCTTTAAAAAATTTTAAAAATCAATGTGTAACTTTTATTTTACCAAATATCAAGATTTCCTTTGAAATCCCCAGTTGCTAAATGACGATCGCGAATACTCGTCGCACCGAATGTGCAGCATTTAAAAGAGAACTCTTTCTCAGTCTAAAACTTCAAAAATGTATTCTTTTCTTTTTAAAATTTACCTGTTTAATGATACTAGATTCGCCGGAAGTAAGCTCATAAATTTGAATGATTCCATTCCCTTTCGGTTTTGAACCGATGATTACAAACTTCGCTGAACAAGGTACCCATTTACCGTCGAAAACTGAATAATTTACAGACTTTTCGCTATGGCAAATTATTTGAGGCTTTCCAATCGCCTTTGCTGCATCATCCAAGTCGGCCATTTCACCAAAAATGCTTAGCGATTAAAATAAACAACATAAATACCATGACAACATTTTATTAACTGATCATGTGTAGCTTTTAAAAATTATTTTACATGAATATTTATTTTCCGAAACCAAAATGAAGTATTTTTCTGATTATTTTGGGCCCATTCCAATATCCTCTGAGCATAGCATTCCAGTATAACATCGGCATAAGATCTTTTTTCATAAAATACATTGATTTATGTTCGTTCCTTTGGTCAATCGGGAATGTTTCAAGTGGTTGAAGATTGTAGTCAAATTCAGCCATAATGCATCCACTATAGCCGGTCACCAGAGGGCAAGAAGTGTACCCATCGTAGGTCATCTTTTCTGCACTTTTTCCGTCAATGTCAGCACCAAGGTTTTGATAAAGCACTCCACATTGTGCCGCTGAAAATTTTGATCAATAAATTCATTTTTTAACTCATCCTTACCAACAGCCGCTGCAGTTTTTGAAGTTGGAAGATTTGAACAATCACCGATTCCATAAATATTTTTATAATTGATGTGCTGCAAAGTACTTTTGTTTATATTTAAAAAACCATTAGTATCTGTCAAATCTTTTCCAGTTTTCAGCACAGAAGGTGGCGACATTGGAGGTGTGACATGAATCATGCTGTACTAAAATTTTTTTCAATATTAAAATTGAAAAATGAAAAAATGCTTACTGGTATAACTTCAGTTTCTGATGGTCTATCCAGATTTTTAAAAACGGCTTCATTTTTAAAACTTCGAACTTCCACAAGTTCTTTCTGAAGGTCAACATCGATATTTCTTTCTTGACAAAGTTCCATTAGCTTACTAGCATAATGCTTCGCAGAAAATATAACAGGAAGAGACGTCTTATAATAAACGTTTATATCATTTCTTTTCCCTTCCTAAAAATGTTTTAATCTGCGAATTTTTTAAAATTTACTTTTTTAAAGTAATCTTCAGCAATCAAACAAGCTTTTAAAGGCGCACCGGCGCATTTGACTGGAGTATTCGGAAATGTAAAAAGAGCGTTGCCTTTTTTTATTTTTTTCAAAGCTTTATACGTTTTTTCAACATATTTCGGTGAATAGTTAGAACAGACGTTGCTGCTTGGGTCGTCCAATGCTTCTACAAGTCCTGGAATCTTCAATTATGATCATTATTTAAACTACAAAATACACTGAAGTTACTTTCGAATAACTTAGCTCAATACCAAGAGCTACGACAAGGAAGTCATAGACGATTTCAGTGCCTTTTTCCGTTCTGACGGTATTAAGTTCTGGCTCGATATTGACGACTCGATCGTTAACCCAAGTCGCATTTTTTGGCAAAACATCTTTCATGGGACGTTTAGCTTCCGGCAGTTCTTTTATACCTCCACCAATCAAAGTTAGCATCGGCTGATAATAATGTTCCTATAAAAACATACTAATTTTTATCATTTTAGATAAGCATTAATCCATTTTTTATTATCAGCTAATCAAACAATGATGGAATTTGATTTAAATTTTTATTTCAAGGAATTTTTTTAATGCATGGTTCTTGGTAATTTGCAAGGTCATTTGTTGACACATATCATTTACTTAGTAATTAGCGGAACTCTCGAGAAAAAATCAAATCTTTATAAAATATAGGAAAAAAAATTTACTAATGTAGGTTCCACAACGATGACTTTGTTTTTGCCGAGTTTAGAAGTAAATTTTGATGCGACCGTACAACCTCCTGTACCGCCTCCCAGACCAAAACTTTACAACTAAAAAGTAATCTTTAAAAAAGTTTAAAAATTAATTGAAAGTACCTTTTTTATCAACTTGGGTCGCCATCGACCTAACGTTTCTCTGAAATAAGGAAAAACCAAGAAAAACCTTTGTGTTCATTTTAAATAAATTTTATAACTTAACCAGCTGATAAGTGGATTAAAGACTTGAACCTAATGCCGGTGATGAGTGATTTTTAAGATTTGCCCTTGAAATCAAGAGAAGGGGCAATGGTGGGGAGGCCATTACCTATTTTAAGATGGTATTTACTTTTCCCTCATAAAAAGGAAAGGTTCATAAAACGGTCTGATTAATTTAACAATTTATTGATAACTTCCAGAATTCTATAATTTAAAATGACATCTACACAAATAATATCTGGATAATCTAATTTGATTTCTGGTTCGATTAGATTATCTGAAAAGATATCTTCCGCTGTATTTGGATTTTTCTCTTGGAAAATCGTCGGGGAGCGATGGAGATGCATCGTCGAAAACTTGTATTTCTTCTTTCGGTTTGGGACGTTTTGAGTCGAGGACTTTCGCTTCGCAGAAATATCCAAAATGTGGACGCTCGATGCTTAGCTTGTCAAGCATGCACTTGTCGTAGATTCCTTGAGTGTTACGGCATCTAAAAAACAAGATTTTCAAATATCAGAAACTTTTGCAACAAGCTGTACAAAATCACTGCTAAGTCTCCTGTTTTAGCAGTAGAACTTACGGGGAGAACATGAAAGTTGTGCTAGACTTATCAATGCATTCTGCATGTTTTTCAAACTCCTGCCTGCAGTTTTGCTTCATTTTTGAAAAAACTGTAAAGAGCAGTTTGTCACCGCTTTCCCCAAGTCGATACACTTCCTCGGGTCATTCGGATACTCGCTTCTACACAACATAAACTCCTAGAATATTTCCAGCAGTTAATTTTTCATCTTAAAATAAACTTTGGTCTTACATTGTTTACGTTTTCGCAGTACTTTCCGAGGTGAAAAGATGCTGTACGAAGTACGGCCGAGCTTACGTTCACCTCAGGGACCGTAAGTTCTTCCTCAGTCGGCAAATTCACGTTGTACGAGACAACCATTTTCGAATATATCAATATTTCGCCCTAAAAACTATTTTTTTTATTTGATAAAAAATTTTCTATGAAAAATTTGATAAGAGGCAGTTTATTTTGTTGTTATACAAAAAGGCTACCACCCTTCTTAATTTAAAATTTTGTTTGATTTTAAACAAAACGCAATCTTTTTACTTCATAAATTTATTATTGGGAGCGTTTTAACACATTTTTATGCTCCAAAATTGTCTGATTCTAATTTTTACGCTATTTCTTATCAGTTGCTATCATTTATCACGTTTCCCGCCAACTTTTCCCGCACAAGGATAGTTGATAGCAGCTTAACTTTTGGTGTTTTGGTATTTAAGTAAACATTAATTAAAAATGATTAATTAGATGGTGTAGAACTTTAATTTTTTCGGGCTCAAAATTGTAAGTAAACTGGATGTATGGAATTTTCTTTTTATTAGTCATTTTCTATATTCACTCGTTTGTTCAAACCACAAGAATTTTTGGACATTTAGATTTTACCTTTTTCTTTTTTTTATCAGCCAAAATGGATGGTAATTTGGGCTATCTATCAGCAGAGCTTGCAGCAACTTGCAACGCCCTCGGCTATTACGATGGAAACACCTATCACTTAGAACCACACTGCAAAGGTAAAAAATTATCTTCATTCATCCCATTAATCTTTTATTCAGAAACACTGAGGGATTTGATTCGATACTTAAGAAGAGACGGCAGCTCTCATGATATAAGAAGACATCTCGGAAATGCCAAAGTTTTAAAAACCGACCTCCTTCCTATCATACAATGTCATTATAAAGAACTTGATCTTTTCGATATTGCCTTAAGGTATGCCAACCATTTGAAATATGAGATTACTTTATTTTTCAGACTTGTCGTTAATTTGACAAATCCAGCTCTTTTGGTTTACAACGAAGTCGTCCCTTCAGATGTGAGTGAACATAACCAATATTTAGAATTGGTTTCTCATTTGCAAATATATAAAGAATCTTTTAACGACCATCGTATATGGACTCCTTTTACTGAACATCTTGGCAACCTTCTTAATAAAGTAAAATATATTGCTACAAATTTTTTTTATTCAAAAATTAGCCTGTTGAAGAAAGAGATGATGATGTACAAAGAAGTATAGAAAGAATTCTGATTTTAATTCGTAATATTCTGCACGTTCCTGCAAGCGCAACTTCAGATTGGCGACCTGACAATGATGCCAGCATTCATGATCAAGTATGTTCATAATCTTTTGTTCTTAATAAATTTTTTCTTCAGGTTTTATGGGCTCTACACCAATCAGGAATGTTGGATTTATTGATGTATATGGTCAGCTCGGAAAACGAATCCCATTTTTATTTACATCTTTTGGAGGTATATTTTTAACATTAAAAATAAAATTAAACATCAAATTTATAGATAATTTGTTTAATGGTAAGAGAACAGCCTCCTTCTCTTTTGGCCCAAACGACAGCTCTTAGAAGCGAAGAGGAAAAACAACGCGATGACGACGAATTGTCCAAATTACGTCAAATTGAAAAACAAGAAAAACTCAAAAAACAGAAGAAATATCTTGGAATTCGGTATAAAAATATAAACTTTGCAATTTTATCATATTTTTAGTCATTCAAATTTTGGTGGTACTTACGTTGTCAAAAATATGAAGTCGACCAGCGATAAAGACATGATTTACCATCAGCGACCTCAAGATGCCAAATACATAACTTTTGATCAACAAAAAGTATGTTTTTATGCTAATAATTATGTTTATTATTTTTATTTTTAGCAAAAACAAAGGATCCCTAAGAATAAACAAGCGTTAAAATCGGACAATAGCGAAAGACGCTCAGCCTTAAGTGTAGGCTAGTTCTCAAACAATTTTGTGTCGAAATGCTTCATGCTGCTTATAATCCATTAATGAGGCACGTCAGGGTACTGTTTTTAATCATTGATTTTCAAAAAATATAGAAAAAATTTTAGGAATGCATTGTCCGAGGCAAAAAACAGGACAACGATGAAACCTATTATTTCACTGCTCTTAAATTTTTTATGGAATTCAACAGATTTTATAAATTTCAAGTTAAATTTGTCAGGTAAAATGATAATATGGTCATTTCCTCATATTGTTTTTTTAGTGAAACTTTGGCTGTCGATACTTTCCATTTTGTTCAAAAATATCTTGAAACTTGGTATGAAATGATGACGACTGATAAAAAGAAGTTGAAACTCTGGTCATACAGAATGCATTTAGCTTTAAAAGCGTATAAAGTGAGATTTTTGAATTTAAAAAAATTTCTTTTTAATTTTATATTTTAGGAACTTCTTCAAAATTTGATTATGATGGATAGAAATGAAGATCCTGATGTCAAAGAGTCATCAAAAGTATAAAAAGCAACATTTTTTACATCCTTGAATATCGTGAAATGCTTTTAATTCTGGCCAAAACTTATAAACCTCAAAATTTTTCAAAGTAAAAACAAAAATATTTTAAATTTTAATATTTCAATTTTTTAAGGAAATATTTAGTCGACCTTATCGAGACGATCCATATTTTTATGAAACTCCTCTGCGACTTTAGTAAAAACAGAAAAATGTGTCAGAAAAAGAAAACGAAAAGAAAGTCGAAAAATAAAAAGAAAACTGCTCCGAAGGCTGATGTAAATTTTGAAGAAATGTGGTCGCAGAATGAAAACGATATCGCAGAAGCTCTTCGAAAGAAATCAATTTGGAAGTCGTCCCTTTTGATGCCACTTTAGAAATGGATATGGAAGAACAAAAGTAAATTTTATAGAAATTTTAAAATAAAATGTTATTTATCATTTTTAGAATTGAAGCTGTAAAAAAAATTCATTCTCTTCTCCTCTCAGGCAGCTTTGAAGAAGCAATCGCCTTTTTCCGAGCTTCTCGGTAAGTTGAAATTTAAAACTTTTTTTAATTTATGGCTTTTAAAGTGACGTTTGGCCAGAAAATGATACCTTTGGTTCCTCAAATTCGACTCCAGAAGAAGAACTGGCTTCTCTGAAAGAAGTTTTTGTCGCCGATTTAGGTCCAGGTAAAAAAAATTCATAATCTCAATTTAATTTATATATTTCCTCAACTTAAAAATATCACACACAACTAACTTTTAGTTATAGAAAACTTCCTAGAGTTATATTTACAAAGTTTTATTTTTTCTTATTTTACACTAACAGAGATTATGTACATAAATTTTTTGACAAACAAAATTGTTAAATGTTTATTGCATAAATTTTGTCCTAACACAGCTTGAATTTTTATTAAATGGGCATATTCACAATTTAACACTAAACTTTGACTTATTTAAAAAAATCTACGTTATTGTCAAAAAAACTGACATTTCCTATTTTCCGTGGTGTAAAAATTTTTCAAAAATATAAATTCAACCGGGCATGATTGTCTTGCCTGAAGTCAAAGCGTGTATTAAGGTCCGCATATCAAAAAAAGGAATTTTTTGGCTTTTATCTCAAAATTTGGATGGTTTTTAAATAAACTACTGTAGAACCCCCTTTAGCTTTTTTGCCTTAGGCTTTTACTCCAAGTTTAAAGAGTTTCTAGTGTAGTTTTTTTAACTTATGAATTTCTTGATTAAAAAAAGGAGATTTAATCTAAATCTTCTAATGTCAAAAATAAATCCTTAATTATTATAACTGGAGAGTAGGGGTCACCAAAGTTCACTTGAAATATTCGATATTTCAATGTCCATTTCGCTACTTTCTTCTACGTCTGTTTGACGCCTTGAGCGATAGTGGAGGATGAGACATGTTGAAACCAATGCTATAGGAAGTACGAGTAAAATCAAAAGACCCGGATGTGAACTAGGAGTAGTACTTAACGCATCCACTACTCCTAAATCCGATTCTTTATATATTATCTCGTTTTGTGTATTATTCTCAAAATAGACGACCGTCGTCTCATATTTTAATGTCGTACTTTCTTTTCTATAAAATTCCGTCGTCGTTATTTCATTCATTGTAAATTTACAGTTATCTTCATTTATTTCAAGCCATGAATACATACTATGTATCGTACTACAGTTTATTTTGTTTCCTTGTAAATACAAATAGCGTAAACGTGGGAAATAATTTGACAAATTGATTATTTCTGTAAGATTCGAATTCGCCAAATTTAGAACGTTTAGTTGTTTAAAGGTTTTTAAAGCTGCCACGTCGTTTAAAAGTCTTTTTACTAAAACAGGGCTTTTTTGTAGATTTAATTCTTGAAGTTTGTTCGGCTCAGGAACCGGGAAGCACAGAATTCGGTCGCATTTCGTCACGTTGGCCAATTCGCTTAAATCTAAACTCTTAAATTATGTTGAGATGTGAAAATACTACTGGACAAAACTTGAATGTTATTTCCGGACAGATTTAATTCCATAAGTGAGATCATTTGTGCGAACGACCCTTCTGCGATCGTGGTTATACGATTATAGGAGAGATCTAATTTTTTCAAAATCGTTATACTTAAAAAGTCTGTCGTTGTGATTTTATTTATGAGATTTGGCTTATATTTAGTATTTTAAGATTGTTTGGTAAAGTGTACGGTACAGAAAGTAATAAGTTGTGGTTTAAAATTAAAGTTGTTAAAAGTTCAAGTCGTCCCAATGCGTCATCTTCAATATAATTGAGTTTATTGTGCGAAATATCCAAATCGTTAAGTAAAGGGTAGCTATCCAAATCTCCACATTGTATTTGAGTTATGTTGTTGTAGGAAAGGTACAAATATCTCACAGATCGTGTTAAACTTGAAGGAATCTTTTTCTGATTGGTGTTCGATGCGTCAACGCTTTTGAGCCTTTTCGACGCCAGCAAAAGCCCAAAATCTTGAGACGAAAGCTCATTTTCAGAAATCACAAGCTGTATTAACCCTGAGAACTGTAAAGTACTCGGAAAAACGGCTTTTAGCCTATTTTTTGAAATATCAAGATACTGAAGCTTGTTCACACCAGCGAAACATTTCGCTGACAGAATTCTCAGTTTGTTATTTCTCAAATCGAGCTTAAGAAGATTCGTCAAATTAAAATTATAATTTGACAACTCTTCCAGTTTATTCGAAGACAAGTTTAAAATCTCTAATTTTGGTGCGTTCGATAAATTAATTATTTTTACAATCGAATTATTACTCAAATCCAAAATTTTTAAATAAGGAAACTTTTTTAAATCGACCAACTCAATTTTATTATTTTTTAAATCGAAATGTTCTAATGAGCCACTCGAATAATTTATCGTTTTTAAATTATTATTGTTCAGACTTATATATGTTATATTGGCATTTAAAATATGGCATTTTGAAATATCATTTATTAAATTGAAGGATAAATCGACGTATTTTAAATTTGTCAAATTACCTTCGATTTTGGACAATGAATTTTTAGTTATGATTAAATCTTGGACGTTTTTTAAAACCGAGATGTCGATTGATGATAAATTGTTGTTTGAAAAGTTGACGATTTTCGCGTTTGAGAGTTTACTTAGGTTTAAACTTTGTATGGAAGGAGAATTAATTTAATACTGTTGAGATTAGTGAGGTTGCTTGTTTGGAAGAATTCTGTTGCATTCTGGTCGCATTCTACTGTTATGTTGATGTACGGTTCAAAATTCGGTTCGTATTCTTCGCATTCTGTAGTACAAACGATGCATTGCGGTCGGACGATCAACGCTTGGAGAAGGAAGGCGAAGACGCCAAGCCACCACTCAGCCATTTCTTGAACTCTCGGCTCTCTTACATTTCCAATCGAAAACGATTTCACATCTTCTCTCCAACTATCTAAAATATTTACACAATGTCAATTTTCAATATATTAGGTCATTTCTGCTATTTTAGAATCCTCAAAAAACAGGCCACTTTTCAGCCCTAGGTACTTTATCATCTCTCGTAGTTCTTATTGGCTTAAGAAATTAGTTAAAAATTGTGTAAATTAAATTTTTGGAAGTAAAAGTCTCATTTTTCTTTTCTTGGTTAATTTATGTTGGTCCATTGTGTTGATCCCATAATCTTGGTTACAAAGAAAAATGTTTTAAAGTATTGATTTTACCATCGGCCAACCCCACTTTTGCCCTCGACTGTCCCAACCTCTTTCTATTGATTCCACCCTCTAAGATATACATTTTTACTTCTTCCACTTCCTTATGAAATTTCAATTTTTTTACCCTATAATTAATTAAAGTAATAAATTTTTATCTATTCAATAAGCTCAATTTTATTTTGCAATATTTAAAAATCAATTTTTGAACCAACAAAAATTTTAATTGTCAAAATCTCTTTTGTCGATGTGTATTTAATTTAAAATAATGAAAAACATTTAAGAAAAAATTTGACAAAAAATATGTAAGGAGAAAACCCCTTTTATAATTTTATGATAGTATAAATGTAATAAAAGAGCACTTACAGTTTTTTCCGGTCAAATATAAAACCCGACGCACATTTTAATTCACTTTTTGATGTTCTCCACGTAGGATTTTATGACTCACGTGAAAAAAAAGTTACAATTTCACGTTTTGAGATACCAAACTGGAAAAAGGGGACAAATCAAGATGAGACTTCCAGATACTGGAGGCTGGGCTTCTGATTTCCACAAACCCCTTGAGCATGTGCAGATTTCACCGAATCCGGTTTACCCTCAACTTTTGTCATAAAATTATATAAATCATTAATTTTATTAAATAATATTATTAATTTTTAAAATAAATAATTAATTTGGTTGTTTTATTGGAGTTAAATTAATTTTTATTAATAAAGGTAAATTTTCTAATTTTTTTGTTTTTAGCATGTGGCCAACATGGGGCCTAAAATTCGTTATTTTAAATTAAAAACTTAAAACTTGGGTATACTGGGTGTTCCGCATCTCTCTCAATCTCCTTAAAAATAATTGTTTCCCTCTTCAATTTAACCATTTATACAGAATGGCCCAATTTTGTATGAAAATTAAAAATTTGGTTAAATTGTTGAATTGTCAATCATAAAGAATTTAAAATTATTTTTATTTTTTAGCTGAGGAACATCCTATTTTTGAAGATGTTGAAAATGGTAAATATTTTTTTAAATATACTTCGTCTGTTAATTTTTTCTTTTTAGAAAGTGCAGGAGAGGAAGACGAAATCCCTGAAATACTTGAACAAAATTTTGATACTACGGATTTTATTAAAAGGTACATTTTTATAGTCATATTTGTCGTTGAAGATGCACATGTTCTAACTCGCATTTTGGGCAAAATGAGATTTTTAATATGATGAAGTCGGTCAGTTACTTAGTTTTGTAAAAAAAACTCTCAGAAAGCAGTTCAACCGCCAAAAATGATAAACGTGATTTCTGAAATTTGAAGACTACGATTCAGTTTTTGTCTCTCCTGAAAAGTAGCCAAAAGGCAGCATTTTTATGTTGCATCTTCATTGAGATTTTATGTTGCACATGCATCTTCTACGACAATTTTGTTTTTTATGATTTTTTGTTTAGATTTGCTTCGCCCCAAATAATTAAAATCTGCACTCAACTTTTGTCCGATTTGAGACAAACAGCGATTTTACGAACCGATGTATCGTCAAGTTGCTTCACAGATCGCCTGGGACTGCAAACATCCTGGCATGCTTTTTCAAGCATCGCTTTTCATCAGATTTCAAAAAATCCTCCGATCCAGCAACCCAAAATACAACGTATTAAATTTTTAATTTATTTCTATATTAACTTAATGTTTTAGGAGTTGGCCAAACTCGCACTTTCATCATACGTAAATTTGTGGAAACAGCGGAAAAAAACAAACTCGTTTTCGCTGAAATTTTGTTCCTTAAAAATTTAAATGAAGCTTACGAAATCGAAGAGGGTTATGGATCAACAAAAACCAAGTAAAATCAAATATTTTTGTCTTTATTTTATTTTTAAAAAATTTAGAGAAAAATCAACTGTACTATGGGAAGAACATGAAGAAGAAGAACTAAGAACGCTTTCTTTAGAATATGACACATCAAAACCATCTCAACGTAATTTTTATTTATTTTTAATTTATTTTTTAATTCCAAATTTCAGCAATGGTTGACTGGATTATGGATAATCTGATCAGAAAAGACCGATCAAAACGAGCAGTCATTAAAAAGCTCAAAGAACTCTATCTTCTCCCTGATAAACCAGTATGTGACTTTAACTTTTAAAAATTAATAAAAATATTTTAGGCCAAAAAACAGCAACGTTGGACTTCCGAACAAGATGAAGAACTTATAAAACTTTATGAAGAATACAAAGATTCTGGAGGTCGGCTCTAATACCTCATAGAAAAAAAATAATTTTTTTAGATCCTTTGACTGCTATTCTGAACGTTTAAGCGAGGAAAGATCTAAAAAAGCGATTACTTCCGCTTTACTTCGATTAGGACTTATTCAAGATCGGAAAGAGGTTCAAAAATCCAAAAAGAGAAGTAAGTTTTATAGATTGAATGAATCTTCATTTTTTTTTTCAGCGAAAAGTGAAGGATTTGATCCCAGATTGATGGACGACTCAGACAGCGATAGTGAAGATGAAGCTCAAAATGAAAACCTCCCAAGCTTGCTTTGGCCGTCAGAAAACTATTTCAAGCCATACCTGACAAAAAATGTATTTTTAAATTCTCTTTCGCTTTTTATTTATTTACTTTTAGATTTGGTCGAGGGTTTAAAATGGTTGATTTCATGTCTTGATGACACTCTCGAGGACCTTACAGACGAAGGCGATGATGTTCCGATTCTTCCACTTTTGGAAGATTCGATGTTATCGATTGAAGCGATAGAATTTCAAGATTTTCTTTGGTCGATGAATTTTAAAAAACCAATGCATTTACAAGTAAAATTGTTTTTAGTTTTTTTTTTTAATCTTAATTTTAGGAAGTATATTGGAGAATTCCAGCATACTGGAAAGCTGAACATTTCAATGATCGAAAATCGTTGATTAATTTTATTTATTATAATAACGAAAGCCCTCTTGTCGATGTTGCTTCAGAAATCAACTTCATGATTTTGTAAGTTTCTTCAAATTGCTTAAATTTTTTTTTATAAATTTTAGGACAATAAGTGGTGAAGCCCAGAATGTTTTGGAAGATGTCATGATCGGTTCATTCTGATTCGGATAATGATAGTCCTAGAAGTTTGAAAAGTCCTTCCACGATTCTTCAAATTTTGAAAGAGTAAATCGTAGATTGTATGATTCAAGTGATGATGAAAACGATGAAACGCCGAACATGCCTGAAGTTAGAAATTCTGAAGAAGTGACTAATCGTAGATTAAGTGATTCAGAAAACAGGTTAATGGACACTGAAGATTTTAATGATATGGTGTCCCAAGAGTGTAAAAAAGCCATAAAAACCCTTCAAGAATCTGAAGATCAATCTTCGAGTAAAACATCTCGAAAACGGCGGTCCAGAAAAAAGACTCCAGTTCTGAAGATGAAAGAGTCGAAAAGACATTTCAGAAAATTTGGACGACCCAGGTTTGAAGTCAATACCAACACTTCAAGAATCAGACGATGAACAATTTTCTAAAAATCGACGGGTCAACGGTCGCGAAAATCAGCGACTCCAGTTCCGAAGATGAAAGTCGAAAAAGGTGACATTTTAGAAAATTTGGACAACTCAGGTTTGAAGAGTATACCCACACTTCAAGAATCAGACGATGAACAATTTTCCAAAAATCAACGGGTCAAACGGTCGCGAAAAATCAGCGACTCCAGTTCTGAAGATGAAAGTTGATCGAAAGAATTGAAGCCGCTTTCATCTGAAAGTGAAGAAGAAACTGAAAAAATTGAAAAAGAAAATTTAACCCATTTTCTCATGAAGA
>JACGAQ010000876.1:0-83502 GCA_014119065.1 Orius insidiosus | reverse complement strand
TTACAATTCCTTGAAAAATCTCAACACTGATTTTGGCCACAATGCTAACACAAGACCGTTTATTTACCAAGAAGTTATTGATAGAGGTGCAATTTAAAAAACACATTTATTTTCATTATTTCATTTATATTTAGGAGGAGAGGCAGTTAAAAGTACTGAATATACATATTTGGGGCATGTGACGGAATTTAAATATGGAACGGAACTCAGCAGAGCATTTAAAGGCAACAATTTGCTTAAATGGCTAAAAATTTTGGTAAGTTTTAAGGTTTTGGTCCCTGGTAGACCAAGAAAGGGAATCAGATCAAAATGTTGGTAATACTTATTTTTTTGTCTACAAAGAACTATAATTTTTGACCAATTGAACTCCCAAAACGTCCAAATCGGGAACAATAAACTTAAGCCTAAAAACACAGAAATTTTCAGGTGAACCTTGGAATCTGTTAGAATCATCAAAAGCGTTAGTTTTTATAGACAACCACGATACTCAACGAGATGGAGACGTCCTTACTTATAAATCTTCAAAACAGTACAAAGTAAAGCATAAAATGATTTTATTCTGTCTACAAAAAATGTTAAGATGGCTGTAGGATTCATGCTTAGTTGGCCGTACGGGACCAAAAAAATAATGTCAAGTTACAGTTTCGACGATCGTAACCAAGGTCCTCCTCACAACAACGATATGTCTATCAAAGACATATCAACCAACAGCGATTTAACCTGTAACGACGGCTGGGTCTGCGAGCATAGATGGAGACAAATTTACAACATGGTTAAATTCGACCAGATTACCAAAGGAACTCCAGTTCAAGACTTTCAAGACAATGGATCCAACCAATTTCATTCTGTCGGGTAACAAAGGATTCGTAGCCATCAATGGCGATAATTACGACATGAACATCAGAAGAAAAGTAATAATATCCAACTTGAACATTTTAATTAATCTTCAGGTATGTTTACCAAGTGGGACATACTGCGATATCATCTCTGGCCTTAAGCTAACGGAAAGTGCACAGGAAAGTCGTTGTCGTCGAACAAGATGGTACAGCAAATATTCAAATTAACAGCAACGAAGATGATGGCATCCTCGCTCTACATATCGAGGTCTCATATCATATTTTAATAATTAAACCACTTATTCTTTTATTTATAGGCTCGCCTTTTATCTCGCAGACGTGAATCCTTTTAGAAAAAAATTGTGCAGGGCGGAAAATGAATAAAAATATTTTAAATAAGTATTTATTATTTTTATAGAAAAAAAATTAAAGGAACGTAAACATAATAAGGGATTTGAGAATAGACTTTTCCGAAAATTGTTGACAAAAAATAAATCCCGAAGACTTAGAAAAATCTGAAACAGGAAACAAAATGTCAAATAAAAGAATGGTTTGATAGAAAGTTATTGGTGGTTTTTATGCCCATAAAGCTGAGCTACAGCAACTAGCAGCAACCTGATACAAACTTACACATTTTGGTAGAAAAAAGGAATTAGTAAGCTTTTCTGAACGAGCATCCTTCCGTAACGCGCTCTTCCGCCGGTCGGCTGGCAAAGATAAGTCGCGCATCTTGAGCAAATGACGCGGTTTTGAGCGTGAGAAAAGACGGTCGTGATGTTGAAACCCCGGGCATTTGACGTCCATGAAGAACGAATTCGGATGCTGAACGAGCCTCTTCAGCTTGTTTACGCCTTTCTCTTCCACCGAAGGGTTCAAAAGATCAATCGCAAGAGGCATCTGCAATATGAAGAAAGAAAAAACGATAAAATTTGACGTTTGAGAATGACATAACCCCTAAACTACACATCAACGGATCAACTAATGAAATATAATAAACGGTTAATAAATGGCATTTTACAAAACATACATTACTTCAAAAAGATTAATTATAAAATATTAAATTTCAACAGAAATACAACTTACCTTAGAAATCAGACAACGTGGTCTTCGCGCCGATAAACCGATCTAGAAAGGGAAATGCCTGTTATCCTTATAAAACCAATAAGGTATACAGTGTTGACTTTGCTGTATTATAGATATCTTAAAATGAACTATTAGCCTATTAACTTCATTGAATAATTTGCAGTTATTTTGTCAATGGTTTTATCTTATGAAAAGTTTATTATTTCAAGACATTCAACAACAGTTTTGAAATATCATGAAGAGAGAGCAGCACAAATGTCTGACTAGCGAGCTCTGCCGGCACCCAATTTAATGATGGAATTATTTTCAAAATGGTCGAACACTTCGTACGTGTTCACTGCTGAAAAACAACTAATTTTTATTTATTAAAAATACAGAAAAAAATTTGGAATTTTCGTAAAGAAAATTAAAAGAAATAAAGGAAATTAACTTCTCCAATAAATCAAACCTTTGATAAATATCTAAAAGAATTCAAACGAAAACTATTTCGATTTCGCTTTATAAATTCGCCCCGTCCGCTCACGTTTTTTTTCGTTTTCGCACTCTGTGACCGTATTCCCATTTAAAGTGAACCCTATTGCGGTCTTCTGTGGAATTTACGCCTGGCTGGTACTTCGTATAAAGCGGTGAGTATTTATTTATTTTATTGTTTAATTTCGTATTATTTGTCGAGCCTCCAGCGAGTTCCCACCCTCCTCTCCACCGGTGATGGAGCCCCACTTCTCGGTTTTCTTACTTTTGCATCATTTTTTCTTTTACCAGAACATTTTCATATAATATTTTGTATTGAAATTAAGTTTACTGTAAGATATTTGGCGCCATTCAATTGAAACGAGATTTATTACAAAATTTGAAAATTTGTTTTGATTATGTGATTATGTTTCTTTGGTAAAATGTGATGCGCTCATGAATTTGTTCCAAATCGTACTTTGTACTTTAGCGTACCCATTTGTAAAAAAAATATGGAGCCCCCATTCTGTGCCCATCAGCCCTTGGGTCAAGTAGGACTGACTGGTGTTCATTAATTACCAGGTCACCCTACGATATTTTACTGGTTTTTATTATGTTTTCTCTTCATAATCCTCTTGTGAAATCTGCCTGGCTTATCATTGGTAAAATCTATGCTACCCAGCTGGTTAAATTTCTGACCACTGTATTGAAGCTAGCCCTGTGTGGCAAAGGAGGACTTTATGGCCAGAGAACTGAAGTATTGTTTAAATTATTCTTTTGAACCCATCTGGTTACTCAATGATTGCATCATGTTAGTCAGTCTGCTATTAAATGCAACTGGTTTAGCAGTGTTTGTGCCTCTTCAAATGCCCTTAGGATAAGAGGAACTTAAGCACTAGAAATCTGTTTATATGTTATTTTACTCAGTCAACTCTATTGCAATGAGCTGGTTATATTTCTGGCATCTTTTAGTTTTCGGTATTTTTGAAAATTCAGTTTCTTTCAGGAAAGATTCTTTAGGCACATTGCAACATTCGGTTGTAATGAAATTGTCCAGTTCATTGGTTTTTAAGGGGAAAATGTGGATCTTAAGATAAGATTAAAGGACAAGTACTTTTCACCCTACTATGATGTTAAAGTTACTTTTATCTGCTCCTACAATGCTTTTTATCTTCTACTAGAAGTTTAGAGTGGTATGTGTTGCAATTCAGCCTTTGTAGCAGCACTATTTCTGCTGGCTATAATTGTTAGGCTAGATTTTCCACCAGCCATTTGTTGTATCTATTTAGCCTAAGTCTGCTATGATTTGGGGATCCCTCAAGGGCCAGGGTTCCTTGTTGTCTTTATGCCTCGTGGGCCTAAACTTGCCTGACCTCATCATTTATGGCTGGTCCTGTTGGAAGCCATGGCAACAAACATTTTAACATAACAAGAGTTTAAAATTTCATCTTTGAAATTATTTAAATTGTTCACTGTAAATAAAAAATGTACCTAAAACTATTTTTTGGTTATTGAAACTAAACTTTTAACAGAAAATGTGCCAAGTATTTTGCGTGTGACTTTTGTTTTTGTAAAAGCTGATTTTTTGGTAATTTTATTGTTGTTGGATTACATTCTAAAGTGTTACTTGTAGGATTCATTGGAGACGAGAATTGACATGAAGATTCCTCGAAACTTATGGTACGTCGATCATCGGGATGAATCAAAGTTCGTGTGTTGATAATTTTGTTCCAGGCGAAATGCCCAGTTATGATGGACCCGATGAGGACGCCACACGAAAGAGAAAACGTTCAAAAATGGAAAAGTCCGATAAGAAAAAACGCTCAAAAGATCACGATAAAAATTAAAAAGAAACGTAAAAACCGTAGTGATAGTACAGACAGTAAAAAATTGTTAAAGCCGTTAGTGGAATATTCGGATGTAAGTTCTGAAGAGTTGTCCAGCCCCGAAGCTGGCGAGATCCAAAGCGAAGACGAATTCGCTTCAAGTTCGATTCGAAATCGTTTCCACTACTCGGATTCCGGCGACTACTCGAAATCGCCTTCTGACTCCAGACGGACCTGGAGGAATTGGACGTGAAAGTAAAAAACGTAAATTATCATCATCTCCATCGTACAAAAAGGAGAAAAAGTCTAAAAAATCTAGTAAAAAACATAGTCCTGGTCATAAGAAAAGAAAAGAAAAAAGTCAAAGAGTCCGGATAGGGAGTTTTCTTATAAATTTAAAGACGATGCTGCGAATTCTTCGAGTAAATTTATTGATGAAGATTCTCGCCATTCGAAACGGTCTGAAAACAATAACGGTTCGTTCCATTCCGAAGTAGAAAGTTCGCGACATTCACCACATACGCCAGAAGAGGAATTCCAAGGGTATTCAAACCGAAAAACTGTCCCAGTTTCACCGGCTATCAGTCTTGAAGAAGGCGAACGCCCTCATAAAACTCCTACACCTCCGATCGATTCTAGCCCTGAAATGAACTCATCAAGAAGGGATTCTTCATTGAAACGACACAAAGAATCGCCTTCAAGATTAAACCATCGCCACGATAGTTTTTTCCGATTCGAAAAAACCCGAAGGAAATCACCACTGAGGTACGATGTTGAAAAACATTCGAGATCATCTAGAAGACACTCTCCGTCCCCACGTTCCAGAAGACTCTCTGAGAGAGGAGATCGAAGGTGCGCTTTTAAATTTCCCCTTTTAAATTTTCTAATCCTAAATTTCAGATGGCGAGAAAAAATGTCTCCTGTACACTACCTCAGACATGAGTCACCCCATTCTAGAAAAAAGGAAGGAAAGAAAGTCTTGAAAGAAAAAGAGAACATGGTAGAGAAAAACACAGAAAACGAAGACACCATGATAGCAGATCAAGGTCTAAAAGTCCTATTAGGTATTATATTTTTAATTTTTATTGAAAAAATATTAAATCATTTTCTTTATGGTTATTCAAGACTATTGACGATTAGGTGAGTCTTTATGTGTTTGAAATGTGTTAGGCATGGTTTGTTTACGAATTTTTAAAATGTTTGATGACTAAAATATCAGTCTTTGTGATTCAGTTTTAGTAACATTTGATTTTGTTTTAGAGTGCGGCGGTCGGTTTCTAGATCAAGAAGTTATAGACGATCACGTTCAAGGTCGCCGATACCAATTACAAGCCACCGCTCTCCTCACGTCATAGTCCTACAATGATGCGACATAGCCCATTAATTTCACGACATAGCCGTTCTCCTCCGTTAAAACGGGTGTCGAAAAACGCTTCTAGATCTCCATCGCGGAGCCCGCCTAGTCTTCGGAAGGTTAGAGAGACCGGAAAAGTGAAGATGAGCGAAACTTCCCTTTTTGCGGAGCTGGTCAAAGATAGAAATATGCGCGAGCTTGCGATGAAGAGACTTGCTGAGTTAAATGAGAAAAAAGAAGACGATTCTGTTGATGCAGATCTAGGGCATTCTTCTCAGTTTGATCACTGTGAGGATATACAAGGGGGTGATGAAATTATGGTTTGTGAGATGGCGGATTCTAACGATAATGCAAGAGACTCTTCACCTCATTTAGGCCCACCTCCTATTCCACCTTCTGACTGTCTACCTGAAATCCCTCCGCCTCCCATTCCTCCTCTTGAACTAATGCATCCTGATGAAGCACCTCCTATAACGTCACCTCAAGGTCGTATACCAAAGAACTCCCATTTACCTCGACTGCCGATGCCACCGGGAATCAATCAACAAGACCTAGAAAACATCGACTCTCCACCGAGTGGATCTCCTAGCTCGTTTCCGGAAAAACCTACATTGAAAAAAGGAATCCGAGACCTTCCTCTCCAGGTATTCTATTTCATTCGTATAATTGCTTAAATTTAATTCAGCTGTAGCGGGTGCTGAAGAACTCAGTGCGGACGAAGAAGGAAGTAGCACACCTCCTCATAGCTTCTCCAAAAGATGACGTCGCACCCTACAAGTCCGGCGATGCAGCAAAAGCTACGGCAGCATGTTGCCAGGAAATCGGTCGGACGTCTCACTCGGCCTAAAATCCTACACAAAGGCAAAGCGAGGCAACTCCCTGTGAGCAAAACGTGGGGTGAAAGATGTGTTGATGTATTTGAAGTTATCGCTCAAATCGGCGAGGGTACTTACGGCTTCGTTTACAAAGCCAGAGACCGACAGCAAGGTAAATATCCCTATATAATCTCACTTGAGTCAGCTTATTCTTTCCCCTGCACATTTGGGACAGCTGTTTGAAATGGACTTCTGTCTAGAAATTGCAGGTAAATCAAAATATGGTCTCGTGCAGGCTTCTGCTCATAGAAAGACTTTGCCCCGTAGCCATATGACATATTGTTTTTATTGATCGCTCATAGTCATCATCATCACTTTCCATCCTGTACATTTGGGATAGTTCCTCTTCCATATGGGTTTCTGTCTAGAAATTACAGGCATATCAAAATATGGTCTCGTGCAGGCTTCTGTTCATAGAAAGACTTTGCCCCGTAGCCATATAACATTCATTTTAAATTTCTTAGTGGGTCAGTGGTTAAAGCCTTTGACTCATGCCACAGAGGTGCTGGCTTATGTCTCTCTTCAGAGCTTGTTATCCTGGTGATTCTGTTGTCAATTTTCCACCTGTTCATTTGGGATAGTTACTTATAATAGGTTTCTGTCTAGAAATTACAGGCATATCAAAATATGGTCTCGTGCAGGCTTCTGACTGTAGAAAGACTTTGCCCCGTAGCCATATGACATATTGTTTTTATTGATTGCTCATCAGTCATCACTTTCCATCCTGTACATTTGGGATAGTTCCTCTTCCATATGGGTTTCTGTCTAGAAATTACAGGCATATCAAAATATGGTCTCGTGCAGGCTTCTGTTCATAGAAAGACTTTGCCCCGTAGCCATATAACATTCATTTTAAATTTCTTAGTGGGTCAGTGGTTAAAGCCTTTGACTCATGCCACAGAGGTGCTGGCTTATGTGTCTCTCTTCAGAGCTTGTTATCCTGGTGGTGATTCTGTTGTCAATTTTTCCACCTGTTCATTTGGGATAGTTACTTATAATGGGTTTCTGTCTAGAAATTACAGGCATATCAAAATATGGTCTCGTGCAGGCTTCTGACTGTAGAAAGACTTTGCCCCGTAGCCATATGACATCTTGTTTTTATTGATTGCTCATCAGTTATCACTTTCCATCCTGTACATTTGGGATAGTTCCTCTTCCATATGGGTTTCTGTCTAGAAATTACAGGCATATCAAATATGGTCTCGTGCAGGCTTCTGTTCATAGAAAGACTTTGCCCCGTAGCCATATAACATTCATTTAAATTTCTTAGTGGGTCAGAGGTTAATCAACTCATACCAGTTAATCACTCATACCTGTGTTGATGTGTCAATTTTTCCACCTGTTCATTGGGATAGTTACTTATAATAGGTTTCTGTCTAGAAATTACAGGCATATCAAAATGGTCTCGTGCAGGCTTCTGTGTAGAAAGACTTTGCCCCGTAGCCATATACATTCATTTTAAATTTCTTAGTGGGTGAGTGGTCTAAATCTCTAACTCTCACCAATCGGTATTTAAACCCCAGGTTGCCAAGAATTTCTTCCTAAGCTAAACTGGCATCATAGCTAACTCTAATTTTATACAATTAAATATTGTCATTTTGACCAAATTATGTAATCTTATTTTTTCACTTACAGAGTTGGTAGCACTTAAAAAAGTTCGCCTTGAAAACGAAAAGAAGGCTTCCCCATAACAGCTGTCCGTGAAATCAAAATTTTGCGTCAGCTCAACCACAAAAACATCGTCAACCTCCGAGAAATCGTAACAGACAAACAGGATGCTCTTGATTTCCGAAAAGTAAGTTAAAATATCATAATTAATTAAAATAATTTAAAATAAAAATAAATCTAAAAAAATATATAACGTAAAAAAAATTAATGTTAATGCAGCATAGATATGATCAGGTATCTATTGTCATTTTATATTATAATTATTATGTTTAATATAAATTTTCTTTTGTTTATAGGACAAGGCTCGTTTTATCTAGTATTCGAGTATATGGATCATGATCTTCATGGTTTATTGGAATCTGGAATGGTCGAGTTTGCCGAAGAACATAATGCTAGTATTATGCGACAAGTGTTGGAAGGGTTGAATTACTGCCATAACAAGAATTTCCTTCATAGAGATATTAAATGCAGCAATATTCTTATGAATAATAGGTAATTGAAGTTGTGTTAAAGTTGATTTTTTTTATTGCTGTGGATTTTTCTTAGGGGTGAAGTTAAGTTGGCGGATTTTGGCGAGGCTTTACAATGCTGAGGATAGGCAGAGGCCATATACGAATAAAGTAATCACTTTGTGGTATCGTCCACCGGTTATTGCTTGGTGAAGAGCGCTACGGGCCTGCCATCGATGTCTGGTCTTGTGGTTGCATTCTTGGAGAACTATTTCTCAAAAACCTCTTTTTCCAGTAAGTTTTTTTAATTTAAAAAACTTCCTTTATTTAATTTTTCCAATTATAGCAAAGTAGTGAAATGATGCAGTTGGAGGTAATATCACGGCTTTGTGGTACTCCAACGCCAGCCGTTTGGCCGCTTGTTATCGAACTTCCTCTCTGCATTTGCTCAAAGCGAAGAAGATCCACAGGCGACGTTTACGCGATGAATTTGCATTTATGCCCTCTTCAGCTTTAGATTTATTAGATAAATGTTGGAGTTAGATCCCAACAAAAGAATTACTGCCGAATGGCTCTCAAGTCTGCCTGGCTTCGTAACGTCAATCCTGAAAGGTAAAATTTTTAATTAATTAAAATTAATTAACAAATATCCTTCAGAATGCCACCTCCTCAACTTCCGACGTGGCAAGACTGTCACGAATTATGGAGTAAAAAACAAAGGAAACAGATGAAAGCAAGCGAACAGCAAGCCATCCAACGAGGGCATAGAAACGACGAGAACTGCGACAATGCTGGCGGGTAAATTCAACGCACTTATCCATGCATGATATTTTTTGTTGTTGTTCACTTTTTATCTGCTAAGTAGTTTGCATTTTGGACTAAGTAGATAATTTATTCCAGATCTCCTAAGTCGAGAAATAGATCGCCCTTTTACTGACAGGTATTATTATTTTTATTTATTTTATTTATTATTTTAATATTGAACACGACATCAGTGCCATCATAATTAAGGTCCTAACATTAATCTCGACTTAAATGTGCTCATTTTTGATGCATGTGCTGCACCCGTTTCAGAATCGTTTTGCAGACCTAAGTGTCTCTTGCTTTTGAGGTTGAGGTGCCATCCATCTTTGCCCCCAAAATCTTTAAAAAATAAACAAATAAAATAAACGATTCTGAGACTCAAAATTCGCATGAGCTTTTTTTTAAATGTTATTTTGATTCCCAGTGGTGTAAGTAATTTTTAAAAAATTGTTTGATAACCAAAGCTCAGATTTTACTCAATTGTGTAGAGTAGAGCTTCAAAATTTGGAAAAAAAAAAAAATAATCTGAATTTATTCAGAGTGTACTGCATGACCCCTAAAAACTTAATAAGTGATGAGGAAAAAAATTGTTTTTTCAGTTCATCGAAAGCTCTTAAAATGGAAGCTGCCGGTCTTAATTCAAGGCGAGTTCCTTACCACAACACTATGGCTGCGCCACCAGTTGATTCGCCATGTACGAACACCTCCTGTTCCAAGGCCGGTCATCAAACCGAGTCCTGAGGACCTCCTAAACAAACAGCTTTCGGGTCTTTCGCATTGTCTATCAAACAACCTTCCATCCGTCCATCAGCTTATGGCTCTTCATTCCGATAAAGATGTAAGCGTCCATTTCATTTCATTAACTTTTTGACACCAAATTCTTTTCTTCAGGGGGATCCAGTCACGCATCAACTAGTCGAAAACTTACGTTCTGAATTGAAAATTGCTGCAAGTAATAATGGCTCTGGAAAACTCGATCCAAAACAAATGGTCTTCTATCCTCAAGGTAAAATTGTCTTCTCTCATTTCAAAACTAATTTTTTTTTAGACAATGGCAGTACTCTTATGGACTTCAAAAAGGAGTTTTAGCAACTGATGGTGTCCGATTAACCTTATCGATTCTTATGTCTCGATTCAACCAGCCTGCAGCAGCTGCCTCACTTCATTCTCAGAACAACTAAAAAGAAATTTTTTTATTGCATTCGTTTTACAAAAAACCTAAAAAACAAAAAAAACTGTGATGGACTTTCAGATTTAGATTTTAGTGTGTTTTGACTTTTTTTTTTCTTTTTCTTTTCTCGAATATTTCCTTGTTGTAATCTATTTCTAGATGTATCTTTTTGATTTGATAATATATCCACAAAAGAAGCATAGTCGATTGAAAATTATAATTAGTGACAAAAAAAAATTGTACTTTCTATTTTATGTAAATAAAAGAAAACTGTAAATACGTATCTTATTACTTATTTAAGACCATATCCTCTTGGTGATTAGTTTTACAAGCTCTCCTTGGTGTGAGATTTGTGACCACTTCTTAGGGCCCTCTCAGAATCTGCGCAGAATGAGTTTTTCTCTTTTCATACTTAAGAAATGTCGCAAAATGTTGCTCCATTGGAAGAAATAAAAGCTGAGACTTTCGGCTTCTAGGAAAAATTTATAAAACACAAAAAAATTGTTTTATACACTATTTGTTAAATATTTTACACAGCATACTTTAACCAATACAGTACATAATGAACATTTCGAAATTATTATATTTTAAAAAAGAACTTAAAAAAATTTGACTAGACTCCAAAAATCAAAGAAAAATATCCCATGTCTACAATAACTTTTTACAAATAAAAACCATAAGGGTTTTCAAATAAATTTTTTTCACAATATTTGAGGGCTCAACAAGTCCCTCAAAAAAACACCAAAACCACGGAGGAATAATTAATGTAGACTCAGATTAAGGAATAATAAAAAAATTTACGACAAAAAAGAGATCTGAAGAAAATAGTTAAAAGAAGAAAGACATTTGTAGATGAACAAAATTAAAGTAGAAAACCGTGTGGTTGCTAAAAAGTACACTTTTGTCTATGGTACTTCAACTAAATGGTTCTGGCGGCCTTAAAAATATTAGGAACTCACTTTATCCTTATTTAGCTTCCAGGTAGCACCTTCCTTCAACTTACAAGTACCATAGACACTTTTTAACCGAAAAATTGGCAACACCGCACAGTATTTCAGCATAAAAATATGAAGTTAGTAGCACTCGGAAAATTAACATCAAACATGAAAATTAAACAGAAACCTTTTAATAATTTTAAAATTCTAATTAAATACATTAGCATAAACATAACAGGGAGTCCAAAAAAAAATTGATGATTGACTAAAAAAGAGCTACCCTGTTAACTCTTTTAAGTGCATTGACTATGGCAAATTAAGACGCCCAAATGCGTTTGAAAACTAAAAAAGAGCACACTTTATGAAGTGTATAAGACTAGAAAGAAAGATCTCACTATGAAAAGTTTGAATAAAAAAAAGCACTATCAGCAGTCTTCTAATGGCACTAATGAAAAAGTAATAAAAAAGAACATAAAAGGCACTATGATCACTCTTCTAAATACAATGATAGATCATTAAATGGAAAAAATAAAATTAACCTTCTTAAAAAATGAGGCCTAGAGATACCTGTATTTTTTGACACATGACGACGATGACGACCTGATCGGGCGAGATGACGTGAGTCCACTTGGACGTTTGAGCTTTGCTGAAAATGAATCGATGGAGGCGATGGTTTTTCCGTCTTTTAATGCCATCACTTGGATAAAATTGTGCGACTTTTCACATCGCGATGCAATCAGAAGACCTTCAGCGTCAACAGTAAGTCCTCCATATCTTCCCTTAGCTGAAATACATAATATTTTTAATTTTTCTGGTTAATTTATACCTTCGGAATGAAATACACGTAAATCCCCTTTTGTAGAAAAACTTGAATTCTTGAATCTGCCACAATTATTTGGCCTTCTGATCCGACGCAACTGAAGAAATCGGATTAAACATTCCATCTTGATTGCCTTTAGATCCAACCTTAAAAAGAAATTAAATAAAATAAATAAATCTTATTTTGAATTACTTGAAATAAAAATTTTCCTTCGATGTCAAAAACAAAGATGCAACAAGGTCCTTATCGGCGACCAAAATATGACCGTAATTTGTATCGACGGCGATATCGATTGGCTCTTGAAATCCAGAATATGTGAAGCTGCTCAACGTCTCGCCATCTACGCTGAGCCTAGTTACCATCGAAGTACGCCAATTGACTAAAGCGAGCCAAGATTCTTGTTGAGGTGAGTAGCATGCAATACCCGTACAAGATCGCCCTTGTAAACAATCATTTTCGATATCCAATCAACTCCAAACTTCCAGACAAAACCTTAATTCTACAATTACCAGTGTCTATGACAAAAACCTAAAATAAATAATACGTAAATAAAAAGAAAAAATTTAATAATTTTTTACTTTATCATTTTGTTTGATCATAAGCGGGAAACTGGTTGTAAAAATTGATCTTTCCCAGATCCTCTTGTGCCATAAATTATATTGGGGTTGTTATGTTTAGAAGCTTCCACTGTCAAGGGATTTTTGCCAACTGGGCGATCGACGACGCTCACTTTAACTTCGTAGGTGCCTTCGACGGGAGGCGAATTTAATATGATAAGTACCATTTGATAAGTCATCAATTTTAACTTGAACTGGAGAACCGAGAGAATGAGGTGAATTTATGATTTGAACGATTGCCGTAACAGGGTCGCCACCTTCATTCCTCTGTACCCTTCATAATCACAAGTCGTCAACAAAACCGTACATTCAAGGTCAACCACACAATCACCTAAAAACAAAACAATAATTTATTTTAAACAAAAATTTTATGTACCGATTAAAGAAAGTGTTGATAAACTAGGAAATGTAGTCGTCGTTCGGACATTTCCAAGGTCTTTGAGGACATTAGAGAGATTGTTTAATGAGGATGTTCCCATTTCGCAGGCTATGAAACAGTTTTCTCTAGGCTCCGAGAGGCATGAGACAGATTCAAGTTTTTGCGTCAATGCCGAGATTCGCTGTGATATGTTTCTAACTTCAACTTGATATTGAAGTCCATCGCATTCCGAAGTCACCTTGTCTTTTTCAGTTTGAATAGTCACAAGCTGCGAATTGAGTTCTTTTAGCTTCATTTCTCGCACTTTGTTTATTTGCTCGACGACTGCCAGACGTCTCATTTCAACCTGACCTTTCGCCTCATCAAAAAGACCCTGGACATGATCAATACACGCTTTCGTCGCTGATTCTAGACGAACGACTTCTCCCTTCACTGCATCTTCCGCTTCTGAAAGCTAAAATAACAATATAAGTTAATATTTTATTTTATTATAGAAATAGGCATTTATGTTCAATTGACAGTTTTGACCAAGATTTCAGAATTTATTAACCCTTGAGTGCTGTGTTAAGGAAAAAAAATTGACAATTTTGACCAAAATACCAAGATTGACGCAATTTGTGTGCTAAAATTCTGGGGTTTTATCATAGATTATTGGATTGAGAGGCCTGCTTCACAGGTTCAGAGAGGATTAGTTTAAAAAAAATGATCATCTTACTTTTGATATGCATTCATTTGCTTTATAAAGAAGAATTTCTGACATTCGCTTTATAGCGATGCTGAAAGGAATGACTGTGTTCGGAATCATTCCCTGAAGAGCTATGTGATCCACTAGTACATTGAGCGCAGAAAACCGTATCGCAAGTTTCACAAAATAGCAATTCCTAGAAAAAAATTTAAAATGGACAACCAAAGTTTGGACATACTTGATTGAAATGAACTGAACATTTAGGGACGACTTCCCTCCTTTGGCTAGCCATTAAATCGAGTAACTGATTGACAAGAAACGAAGGTGGCAAAGCAGCGACGCCACCCCGAGGCACGGTTATGTTCTCTCGACATATCGGACAACGAATGTTGGCGAAGTCGCTACTTGTGCCGCTATCCTTGATAAACAGTGTAAACAAACAGTGCGAACATGGCAAAAGTTTCGGCGTATGCTCTCCACCATCGTACATACCTAAAAGAAACCGTTACTAAAATTATAAACCTTAAGTGTAAACTACATACACAAACATGTCCCACAAGTGAGAAAACTTTCGTTAAAATCTTCATAATTGATAGACACAGTTTCAACCAAAGTTGAACTCATGCTAACCATTTTCGTTCCAGATCTACAATTTAAAATCATTATTTTTTAAAGATAAAAAAAAACCCCAACCTTTATTGAACTCCGATCAAAAAATCGATGGCATTTCGTTCAGTACAAAAAAATAAGACCTTGATTATATTCAAGGCATGTCCAACTTCCTTACAGGGTAGAAGAAAAATCCATTGTTGATACTCGAACAATGGGAAAGAAACGCGCAGAAACTGAGCACTATATAGCAATAAAATAAAAATTTAATTATACTAAAAATAAGGTTTAATCAACTTCAAAATTGATAGAAACTAGAAAACACTAAAAAGTATTTTTAATCATTTTTCTACGCGTTATGGAATGTAAAAATAAGTCACAAGATACAAGAAACAAAATCAGCTGTGGGGTGCATCGATTGGTGTTTGTTGTGAACTTTTAGAAGGGAATTTTATGTATTTTAACCTGGTAGAACTGTAGTGATAACACTGTGATAAAAAGTGATAACTGATAAAGAATAACATACTTGAGTTTTCTTTAAAATATGTGCTGTCATTATTTGATTATTTAAATTATTGTCATGATGAAAACCGGAATGTTGGTTGTTTCTAGCCCGAATAAGTATTCTAAATTTCTTCCGAGGATTCAGCAAAGCGTGATTAACACTTTGTATATTCATTGTATAACGAAGAACACGAAGTTGCTTTCGAAGAGGACTACTAATGAATGTTACGGCCCGAATTTTAGTCAGACTATGATTAATTTGTACAGAAATTCGGTCTGCGTGAGGAATTTGGACGTGAGGGTTTTGCTTAGGGGACCTTTGATTTCCCCTGTTAGAATCGAGACGAAATGCCCAGTCGATGTCGTTTACTTTGAGGAAATGGCGGACGACGTCGATTCCTTCATGAGAGAGTGCCTTCTGAAAAATCGCCTGATTGCCGCTTGATACCTGTCGAAATTAAAAATGTCGCCAATGTAGAAGCCTCTTCTGATGTCGACGAAGGTCAATTTGATTTCGTCGTACTCGGAGGAACTTTCGACAGATTACATCTTGGACATAAGATCCTATTAAGCGAAGCTATTCTAAGATGCAAAAAAAGCTTACCGTCGGCGTCACAGACTGGAATGTTAAAATGTAAAATCTTTTCTTAATAATATTTTATTAATTATCATTTTAGCTAAAAAACTCTGGGAGTTGATTGAACCGTGTGAAACGAGGATTGAAAATGTCAAAAATTTCATTAGAGATGTTGAGCCAACTTTAGATTATAGTGTGATTCCTATAAGCGATATGTTTGGCCCGACACGAACTGATCCTGATTTTCAAGTATTTCTTTTTTCGTTTGACCTCAATGCTTATTTTATTTTTAGATGATTGTTGTCAGCAAAGAGACTGTAAAAGGAGGCCAAATTGTAAACGAAGAGAGAATCAAAATGGACTGAAGCCAATGGTTGTGCATAGTGTGGAGCTTATCAACGATTACAAATGCCACGAAATCGAGGAAGATAAAATAAGTTCCAGCAATGACCGCTTGCGAGTTCTCGGACTTAAACTTAACAAACCCATAGTATGTTGCCTTCAAGATGGCATGTTATTAGTTGATCTTATGAAAGTTTGAGGGGTAAAAAATTAGAAGCGCAAAATTTAACTATTGTGTCCATTATGTTGTAAAAGGCTTTAAAATAACCTTGAAAATGCTATTGCACATTTGTCAGAAAAGACCCAAAGTTGCTTGTCATGCCACATCATTTTAGAAATTATCTCAAAATTTTTGATTTGCTATTGGTGTATCCATCAAATCGTCGTTGAAGATGCAATATGTGCTATCTGCCTTTTGGCTACTTTTCAGGAGAGACAAAAAACTGAATTGTGTTCTTCAGATCGTAACATGTTATCATTTTTGGCGGTTGAACTGCTTTTGATGAGTTTTTTTTTTACAAACTAACTGACTACGCCGCAGTAGATTTCACTTCATATTCAACAAAAATCTCATTTTTCCCAAAATGCGAGTTAGCGCATGTTGCATTTAACGACAAAATTTACTCCTAATTCTCCAAAAATTAATTTTAAAAAAATCCCTTTTTGGGCCAACCTGTACTTTATTATTTAGAAAAATTGTTTCTTTTTATTGATAGGGAGTGAATTTTTTTCAGAACAAACCGAACCGCCCAGACCATCCATACATCATCGGCCTTTGCGGTGGGATTGCTAGTGGTAAATCGTCAATCGGAAAAAGATTAAGCGATTTAGGCTGGCGTTATTGACTGCGACCGTCTCGCCCACGAGCTCTATAAAAAAGGCGAAAAAGCTTACGAAACCATCGTTGAAAATTTCGGCTCCACGATCCTCGATGGTAATAAAGAAATAAACCGTAAAGCTTTGGGAAATATTGTCTTCAATGACAAAGTAAGCTCTTCAATTTTCTAAAAGGCTAATTTTTAATTATTTTATTAGGATCAGTTGGAAAAATTAAATAGTATTCTGTGGCCTGAAATCCTGAAAAGGTGTGAAATTATAATTGATGAAATGTATAAAAAAGAATCGAAAGAAATAATCATATTGGACGCTGCAGTATTATTGGTTGCTGGATGGGACAAGCATTGCCATGAAGTTTGGACATGTATTATACCTGAAGAAGAAGTCAGTCGTTATTACATTTTTCTCTTTTTGTATATCACTTTTTAGGCAGTCAAAAGGTTGAAAGATAGAAACAATTTGAACGAAGAGCAAGCCAGAGCAAGACTCTCTTCACAGCCGACAATTCCGATCAAGTTAAAAAAGCCCACGTTGTCTTCTGCACACTCTGGACGCCAGAATATACTCAAAAACAAGTTGAAAAAGCTTGGTTTGAACTCGGGAAAAGGATTCCGAAATCTGAGAGTTGATGCATTTCAGATTTTAGTGGGGGCAGTTAGTTACCAATTTTTAAAAGATACAGATTATTCACATTTTATTGACGACTGGTGTATTTTTATATGTTAAAAAATGTTTTGTACTTAAATAAAAAAAAATGTTTACTATTACGTTCAAATTTTTTCAAAAGTATTGTGATACCCTAATGGACAGTTTGGGAAATAATTAAAAATGACATTAGCTCCTAAAGTAAAACGTCATAATCTGGGTCTAACTACGTCAATTTATTTTAAAGAACTCAAAATTAGGTTTAACATTTGTCAGGTCCTAAAATATTAAAAAACTGATTAGAAACACCCAATTCAAATTTTAAAAAAATTTAATTACAAACAATAATTTTTTGTTTGGAAACTGAACAATAATTTTTTGTTGGAAACTCAAATTAAAAAATAACGCCAAAATCTGGGCAAAAACCGTATATGGTTCAAAATTATTAAAATTTACGTGAGAATTTTTTTGGACGCCAATTTTCATGTCTGGCCACAGAGAATGGGGCTACTAGCATTAGACACTTTTTACATCTTAATTTTATATTTCCAAAAGCTAAGAGCTGAAAAAATTGCAATTTGAATCAAGATTTTGGAATTAATCTTCAGTTTATCGTATTTTCTCACCCTCGAAAGGATCATTGGGATAAATTATCAGGTATTAACCATGTTAAAAAGAGCAAAAGAAATAGTCTTTCAGAAGGGGAAAACATACGCGGGTGTCTAAACGAGCCGTTTCCGGTTTTACTAAGGCTTTTCAACTAGACAACAATGCTGCCGGGAGACTCGTTTTATATTTTAGGCTTTAAGGGTCACCCTCTCATCGCGCTCAAGTGTTAAAAAGCCCCTCCGACGTAGCTCCTTCATTGAGTAAGACGACAGGCGGACACAATCACCATTTTGTCATCTAACTTAATAAGAAGCCATCGTCTCTTAACGTGACTTCCTTTTAACACTTCGTCTTTTAGAAGTAATTCTTCGTAAATGGCCTCACCACTAACGAATATTTGAACAAAAAATAACGTAAACTTTAAAAATAAATCGTTTCATCAATATTGAATCGTTTGAAAATCACTGCTTTTGACGTGGTAAAGGTTTAACTAAAGAACCTTGGATGGGGGCATGTAATGGAATGAATATCAAGAAGGAAGGCACTAATCAGGAAGTATCAATGTGGGATATGTACTGGCTAATCATTGTGTTCACAATTTTGTCCTTATACCTAAAAAACTTACATCGATTTCCTATTTACTAGAAGAAAACTAAATAAAAGAAGGCCAAACCCAGTTGAACAGGCTCGTAAACAGAGTCAAAATTTTCGCCAAGTTGCGATAAGCAGTTTGAAATCTTTCTTTGACTTAAGCATAAAATTATGGTTTACAGAAGTTACTAGTATTACCAACAACTAAAATCTCAGGGGCTTTTGCTTAATGGCCTAGAAGCCACAGCTCTCTTCTGAAAAAAAAATTCTGCACAGCTCTTCAAACATATGGGTTTGCCTCCGCGGCGCGGCGTAAGTCAAAAGACATTGCCTACGAGGATCAAGGGAAACTTAAGACTTAGGAAAATTTTTAATCCTATAATTTAACTGAAGATATCAGATTTCCTTGTTTATCATAAAATAGGAAAAAGCAAAAGGTAGGTAAGTTGAGG
The DNA here is from genome assembly GCA_014119065.1 of Orius insidiosus. Lineage (NCBI taxonomy): Eukaryota > Metazoa > Arthropoda > Insecta > Hemiptera > Anthocoridae > Orius > Orius insidiosus. The sequence continues at coordinate 64,384 of JACGAQ010000876.1, read as the reverse complement.
TCCTAGTTGCACAAGAAGCCAATTAAATTAACTTAACACATAGGAACATTTTGAATCCGATGATAAACTGAAGATTTCACAATCCATTGGACTCATTAAAAAATCTCGAATCTGAAGTTTTGCAGTCGAGATCTTATGCTAATTTTGAAGTTTTTAAAAATAAAGATCGCGAATTGAAGGATGTCAAAAATTTTTAAATTCTGTTGCTACAAGGGCTAGGACACCTATGGTGTGGAAAAAGTTCTTAAAACCGGATTACAAGAGCTTAATCTTCAATTCATACGTTATTAAAAAGAGAAAAAAAATTGGATCCCCTCAGAATAGAAGCTCATTTAAGAATGTGGGTGTGAATAAATACGGAGTTGCCTGTTGAAGTGACTGTACTCGGAAGAGGGGAGGACGGTCCATTGCCTAAATGACCTCTTCCCTCCAATGTAAATTGCTCTTTAGGTTTTTTAACTGACGTATATTAAGCTAGTTAAACCTAGTATGACTCCTCAGTGATCGCCCACCATCCGCCCCTTTCAACATCAAACCAACATTCGAGGAGTCTCAAGAAAAACGTGTACGGTAATTTTTTTGACTCTTTTTATCTTTTTTAAAACTTTAATCGTAGAAGCTTTTCTAATTTTTTTTTTATCCTTTTGCAAATTTTTAATTCATCCCAAGGTTCCAGACTCAACATGTGGTTTTAGTTAGAAGAGGGGACAAAATAAGGATATAATGCCGTCTGTATTATCTTACAAAAAAAAAACTCTTTTTGATAAAGACTTTGATAAAAATGAACTTGTTCTAAAAAATTATCATTTTCTTTTTTTTAGTCAGACTTACTCAACAAGTCACTGTAGAATTTGATTATTATTAAACTACCAATTTTTATTTGAAAATGTAGGTTGAATAGTTTTTTTACTAATGACCCCTATAATTTAATAAGGGAATTATTACATATTAGTCATGAACAGAAGGAAGTTAAGTTCTGGATGAAGTGCAGAGTTCAAAAGTCAAATGGAAGGGACAAATGAATATCTTTCCTTGGACAATTTAGACACCTACGTCCATTTTTATCATGACTAATGTTTTTGTTTTAGCTTTATATTTGTTTCAGAATATTTTTCCTTTGGATTATTTTAAATGGTCATGAGTCTAAGTACTAGTGCCGCAGGAGATTGAATAGAAATGTTTTTTTTTTATTGTACAAAGAAGAAAAAAACGTTCCTGCTGCTCAAGTGCTTAACTTCGTGGCCAAATCCACACAACGAGAACTTCAAGTATTTCAAATCTTTATTGACTATTATTCCATTTGTATATTAACTTATTTGTGCAAAATAAATATTCTTAATTTTTTTTGTTATTGTCCATATTTAAAAATAAAAGTTGTGTATTTTTTCAAAAGCAAAATTCAAATTTCATGTTAAATAAGGAGGCAAGTTAAATAATTGGTTTTTATTACAATAAAGCATGATTATAATTGATAAAGCCCAGAAAAAGCAGTTATCAAGAACGAAATATGAGTTTATACCTAAACCGATAAATAATTAAATAATTTTTTATGTCTGCTATATACAAAAGAAAATTAAAAAAATTATAAAACAGTTACTTTTTCTTAGTAGCAGTGACCGATTTAACACGTTTGTCCATTTGTTCGAGATTTTCTTTAATAGTTTTGATGTTTTTGTTGAACATTTCTTCGATTCGTTTAATTCCTGTTTGGCCGATTCACAGCTGTTGGCTAACGTTTGCTGCATTGATTCGACCTGACTGAGCGATTTGATAAAACCGTTTCCTTGTTGATGGAGCGCTTCAAGGGCGACCATACGTTCTAAAGCACGTGGGAGAACTTGTGACATTTCATCTGTTGTTTTTGTCAGTTCATATAGTTCAGAGATCTAAATAAAAATGTTTAAATTTTATTGTTTAGTATTGTTTTTTACCTTGTTGTCTGTGTCGCAATCAGCGGAGCCAGTAATAGATGCAGATTTTTCGGCGATTTGGTCGAGTTTGGTTAGAAGAGAAGACATACGGGTGTCGATGGCTTCTAACTGTGAGGTATCGAGTAAAGCAACTTTTCCAGCCACCCAATGAGAGGTTTCGGTCAAACTTTTTTCGCTTCCGCCACCCAGTCTCCTCTAAATAAAAAAAATTATAATGACAAAACCATTAAAAATAAAAGTCACCAAAGTATCCGGTGTGTTGGCCACAATCGCATTGAGTCTCTTCACACGAGATTCCAAATCTGCTATTCTTGCCGAAGAGCCTAAATGGACCTGTTGAGGGCGAGCGATCACTTTATATTTGACTTCATTGGAATCTCCTGTGGCAGATTCTGGTTCGCTTTTGGGAGCAGCCTTTGACCCTAACGATCCAACTCTGAGAGCATTTTACTAAAAAAAGAAAAGTTTCATAAAATTCAATTTTTAAAAATAATTGAGTATCTGTCTGAACTAATCGCTCATTTGATCATAACTCAAGATTCAAATGTCGTAAAAGCTCAAAATGATGTATGGCTTTCTTTGTTTATTTTATTTATTGAAAATAAAACAATCAAAATAGCCAGATTGTATTTCGTCGTTGAAGATGCAACATGTGCTAACTCGCATTTGGCAAAATAAGATTTTTATTAATATGAAGCGAAATCTACAGCGGCGTCGGTCAGTTAACTTAGTTAAAAAAAAACACTCATCAGAAAGCATTTCAACCGCCAAAAATGATAACATGTAGAAGAACCTGATTCAGTTTTTTTGTCCCTCCTGAAAAGTAGCCAAAAGGCAGATGTTGCATCTTTAACGACGATTTGTGAAAGGAGGATCCGTACTTAATTTGAGATCCTTGAGGATCAGAGATATTGCTTGCGATTTCAGTCCCGAGGAATTTGTCGAGAGCGAGTTCTTCAAGTTGTTTATTCATCATTTCAAGATTGGAAACGATGGCATGATCTGAGATTTCTTTATTTTTGTCGACATCTTTCAAGTTGGCGAGTTCTTCAGCTAACTCTTTCAGTTCCAGGTTTAACCTCTGGTATTTTTCAAGAGGGGTTTCTTTTTCACCAGGAGGAACAAGTTGCCACTCTCCACTATAACAAAAAAAGTTAATAAAAATAAGAAATGATTTGTTAAAATTACCAGATGCCATATCCTGTTCTTGAACGTCGGCTAAGTCTGTCGGAAAAATCGACTTTTTCTCCGCTCACTTGTTTCCCTTTGAATTTTTCATAGGCTTCGTTCGGATTGATTTTCGTCCGTTCGACAAACTCGGATTCTTCTTCGACTTCTTCTTTGGGTTGGTCCGCTTCAGGAAGATCGGACGTTTCATACAAATCCGGTTGGTCGTACGCCTGAAATAAATATAAAATAATGTAAGAGAAATTCCAAGACAACTTGGAGAATAAAAGGGATCAAAGCTTGAACCCAAAACTGTGTATCTTCCTCTCGTACAATCAATGGCTCCATTTTATTAACATGTATTTTAAGCAAAAAAAAATAAAACATAAATCTCACATGATTTTTAATGGGGGAAAAGGCCCCAAGAGCAAAAGGCACTGGCTCCTTTTACAATAATTAGCTTAATAGTTAAGAAAAATAAGGAAATAAATACTCACAATGCCAGATAGATGGGCATATTTGTTTACGTCAGCCATTTTAATATATAAAATTAATATATAAAGAAAATCACAAAAAATTATTTTATTAGATTCTAGTTCACCAAGGAAGCTGTAAAAAAACACCTTCTCACAGGTTACTTTGTACAAATGATGCCAACGTTTTGGCTTATAAATCTAACAGTTACTTCAGTTAGCCAAAAGATGTCAGGACTACTCAATACATAAAATGCCTTCCCATTTGCAAGTTTTTCCTTGTTTGAAAACTTTCCATCTTTCATGCTTGGACGTGATGTAGAGGAATACGATGATGGCTGTTCAATTGGTTGACAAGACTCTATCTATGCTGATGATTTATTATCGATTAGATAATATTGTATCTGAAATAATTGAGTTCCCGCAGTTTCTGGGTGGTGAAATGTTTATAAATATGGGTGAAAAAGGAGAAGGTATTAAAAGGGTGTTTGCCACTTGCATGGCATGCGGAGTTCCCTTATGGGTACTTCGTAGGGTATGGCCATCAAGACATACTCAACACGCAATTTTTAGGACAGCGGGGCTGCTGGCTGCCAATAAGCACCGGCGCCTCCCATAAATTGTTAAGCATCTAGCCTCACTGCCACGCTGGTTTTTTCCAACTTATGCAGCAAGCGGTCAAAATGTTTGAACTTCCCATATGTTTAGACTTACAATACTGATATGGTTTTAGTTATGCCAAGATATTAGTTGTGTCATGTGTGGCTAATTTTAAAGGGACAAACCAATGGTTTCTTAAACATTTCCTTTCCCTGTTTCCAACCATTTTTTTTTCAAGGTTTACAGCGCCCGCGGACTTTGGGATGTAGGATGAAAGGAAACACAATAAATTTCTGTAATAATTAATGTTTATTATTTATTAATTAAGTATAGTACTTGTTTTTAAGTATGTTAAAAGTCGTTGTAGTAAAATGCTAGTTCATTATTTCTATTCCATATGCTCTGCGAAGGCATCATAATGATTAAAGTGTTAAAATGCTCTTTTTCAAGGCCTCTGAGTTTTATCTAAAAAATCAAATATTGTATTTATTTAGTTAAAAAATCTCTTCTTACGTCACATCTGAATGCCTTCTTTGTGTTGTTTTTTCCCTGGCTTAAACAACTTTTGAGGAATCTATGTAGATTATTTGGGCAAATGGGAGACCCTGTATGTAATGCTTCGCTGAGAAGTTGGATGTAGTACAGGCGATCCGAAGAGTTTCGATTTTTGACAACTTTTGATTGGTACCTTCCAAATCGATCGGTAAATGTCTAAAATGAAATTAAGAAGTTTGTTTTAAATATTTATGTACATACTTTCTTAAATTTTCCAAAGCAGCGTTCAGACTATGCATGCGGCTTCTTTCTCTCGCATTCGCCGTTGTCCTTCTCAAGTCGAAATTTCTATATTCATGCAATACTTTTCACTTGGAAAATAATGGTTCATTTTGGAAAGGGACAAAATATGAAATAAAAGGAAAAAAGTTAATGTACTGCAAAGACTTATCTTTTATTTACGTCGATATCAAAAAGGGCCTAAAAAATTGTTGATTTTGATAAACACACAGAGTTAATAAGCAGGTGGTGATTTTTTTAAACTGCAGTACTTAACTAAGTTTTTAAATTAAAAAAAATATTGCTTATGATAAGAATTAGAGGGAATATCAAATAATGAAAAAGCTTAATTTATTTTATTTTTATTAAATCCTACCTAAAATCACAAAATAAAATAAGTATTCCTTACAACAAAATCTTTATTGCTACTTAAAAAAAAAAAATTACTATTACACAAAAATAAATACTTACATGTTTATTTAAAAAGTGATAATCTGCCACTTTAGAAAAAAAATATACATTTCATACTTATAAAAAAAAATTTCCTCCATAATATTCAGGAAAAAAATTCAAGTAAATAATTTGGACAAATGATTTTTTTATACTTAATGCTCACTTGGGATGACTAGGGCTAAGCAATAAACCTATTCGTGCGTACATATCTGCACCCCTTGGGTCCCTAACATGCGGTAAAAACGTATATATCATTCCCTTGAGCACTTTTGATCGTTAAGTGTACATACATCTCTCGTGATCATCTTCAACCATAAACGTGAGAAGGGTATTATTATTTTAACAAGATTCTAAACCGGAAATAAATAAAAAAATTCATTGATCTCATGGAAATTCAGGGATATAATTGGAATAATTCCAAAAATTTTTCTCACAGTTTAATGTATTCTTATTTTTCAGGAAGGATATCTCCGTATTCCTGAAGTTCGAAGCAAATAGGCTTCGCCCCCACCTGGGCTTGTCCCTCTCCTAAATTATAAAGGCTAAAATAAAATGGCTAGAATTGGACCAAAAAACGCTTTGAACTGATCCCACTTTTTATGGTCAGTACTTACATACAAAGGTTTCATTGTGCAGGAAAAATTATCGCGGTATATTTTTAAAATTACCTAAAAAGAAGGCCAAGAGACGATATTGCGAGCAATAAACCGTGAAAGTGGTAAAAATAAGGCGAAAATACGTTGTGGCCTTCTGTTCTGCGAAGATTTTGACTTCTGATTCCTCGGGGCTTTTTCAAGCAGCTATTTACACTTGGAATCGAACTTAATTATATAATTAATTATATTCTCATAGGGACTGGTAATAACTAGTCAAATGAATCTTTCCAGATTGAACCCAAACATCGAGTCCCAGTGGCGTAAGGGGCCCTGTCTATAAACTAATTCAATTATCTTAATCAATCAACTAGGAAATCACTTACTGCACTATAGTAATTGATCTTCATGATAATAATCATTCATTACCTCCAAAGTCACAAGCAATACGCTTAATTATAGAACCGAAGCACCATAATTTATTAATTATCGTTTTTGATGGAACACTGAACAATCCACCACACTCCCTACTAATAAAAACGTCATTATAAACTACCTAATTAATTAATGAGGGCAAAATATTTTATGAAAATTTATTTCTTTTGCTTTCTTTTCCTGTTTGACGCCTCTTATTTGAAATCGAATCGCTAAGAGAAAACCACGCTAGAATAATTTCTCGTTAAAATAATCAAAATGATGAAACAATTAAAATAATTTATTAAATTCCTAACACTGAATAAATTTTTAAATTGATTTAACGGAAAGAAATTTAATATCGTTGTGATATTACAGTTTGTTTCAAATTAAATTTTTAATTATTAAAGATTTGACAAAATATTTTAGATTAAATGTTTCAAATTAAATTTTTAATTATAAAAGATTTGACTTAAAATATTTTAGATAAAAATTCCAGCTTAGGACCTTGTTGGGCATCCATTAGAAAAATAAAAATACTTCGCTGTTTATCCGCCCTTGATTTTTAAGCTTAGTGACTTTCCTTAATGGAGAAAAATGAAAAATAATGTGAGCACAAGATGAATTTGGTCAGAAAAGTAAATAAGACAGATAGACCAATTTTAATCAGATGCTGCCAAGAGGTGAGAAACTAAGATTTATTACTTAAACCTTGTGCGAAATTTAGACTAGAGAAAATCGATACCTAAGGAGCAAAAAGATCATCTTTCAACACATTTTAAAACTTATTTAAAATTATTTTTATATATTTTAATTTAAATTGCATAAATTTTATAGCATCAATTAGGTAGGTTTCTTTTCTTCAAAATCAACTTTTTTATTTCATTAGTTGAAGAAGGGGAAAAAATGTTATACATAATAATATAATGGGGGAAAAAATTTTTTAATTCATAAGTGCCTTTAAAATGCAAGAAGTCGTTGCTTTTTCATCCATACTTGACAAGGATATTTAACGAGTTTATAAATGCGTAAAATTACGGTTGACTGCCGTAAAAAAAGCGTTATTATGCTCATAAATAACGTTCCCATAGTCTGAAATTAATTAAAAGTAATTTTCAAAATTAAATTGCTTAAATATATGTAATTCTTCATTAATGTTTCCAAAGGCATTCAAAAGATTTCATCTGAAATGAGAAAATGTCTATGTAATCTCAATGATTAAACTTGACATTTATTAATTTTTATGTTGATTTTCGGTTTAAGAAAATTTTGCATCCCATCAGAGGCTTCGTAATGGCAAAAGAATGAAATCGCCACTGAACTTGACGATTGAAAGGAGATTCGGTCCTTCGGTGGTAGTAAAAGGTCTGAAAAAACATTCATAGGAAAACAAAAGGTTATAAAAGAGAAAGTTGGGTTTTCGAAGGTTCAACTCTCATCCACCATTTGAATTTATGTAGGAGCTATATTCATCATAAATTCCGTTGCAACTCCGTCCGTTTAAACACGTGATTTGGTTTTCAAGTGAACAAGTGGGAGATCTTAGGCGAGTTTATTCCCTAAATTTACGACGCATAAATCTGACATCGAAACAACGATATTCTTAAATCCTACTCACCAAAATCTCTTCACTCACCTTTCGTCCGTATTTACTTACCAACTGTGGCTTCTAAAAGAAAACTTTTATTCCCCTGAAAGACTTTTAAAATGTTTATTTTATGAAAAATGAAGTCATGTCGTGATCAAATTCACACTGTACGAGGAGATAGAAATCGTGCTAAATTTTGTACGTTGACCCGTGACCGTTTTTGGAAATTGGAGAAGCAACAGGGATTTTGAAGTAAAAATTAATTTATGAATAGATGTTAAATGTGTAATTTGAACAGTTTTCCCGAAAGGCAGGCAACAAGCTTGTGTTGAGCATGTTTTGCTTTCGTTAATATTTCCGTCTGATATTGAACGGTGAGGTCGTTAATAATTTTCAGCACTCCCTGTAAATGCGGTGATAATTTAGTCACACAACGCTCTCCCCCTTTTGTTTATCGATCTTCATAAAATCCTTGCGGTTCCATTTATCCTACAATAATTTCTCCTAAAGGGGATAAAGCAATTTCGGTAACTTAAGACCAATTTGATAGCCTTATTAGAACGGTTTTCAGAGTAATCTTCTCCACGAGCTTTATTTTTGTTTTATTACGCACTAATTGCCTCAGTAAATTCCTTTTTTTAAATAGAAAATTAACAAATTAGGCTAGAGAAATAATCTTCCCAATCTTTCTCCATCAAACAGAATTATACAAAATCTCCTTAGTTAATTAATACTTTGGTAATTGGTACTTCAAATAAAATGATTTAAGACAAGAGTCTTCTCTCTATACCTGAGGTTCCCAAATTGCGGGGGCTCACGTCCCTGGATAGGAGGAAGCTTTAAAACAATTTAATTTTTGTAAATTTTTAATTTTTAAAATTACGCAAACATGGATGAGCTCTGCCCGTCTAAAGCTTCGTTTAATCTTCACCTATTTTTCAACTATGTTGGGGGGGGGGGGGGAATATAGTTGGGAGAAATTTGGGGTTTTCTCCCGTGTTCGTGTGGTCTGCCTGGGCGAAGACTTCCATTTTTCTACCTTGATACTTAAATTTTGTATGCAATGTTGTGAGAACTTAATTCTGCCATGTACTGGCAGCACGAATTTCGCTCGTTTTTCTCAGCTTTATGCCCATACCGTTTCCACTGAATTTTCATCGTTTTTGAAAGTCTTTTTCCTTTTTGAGAAAAAGATTACGGGTCGTTTTTTGACGAGAAGGAGTCAAAAAATACCTACGAGTAAAATGGCCGGTCCGGATTTTCGAGGTAGAACAAAAATATTGTAAAATACGTGCAGAAAAAAAAATGATTTTCGAATTATAAAAACTCCCTTGCACATCGACCCTTCGGTAAAAATAGAAATGGGAAACGAACCGAAACCACCTGATAAAGACAGTAATATTTTCAACGTTATAACAAATGGATGTATAAAATGGTGGTAAAGAGGAGGGTGAGAAGTGATCCTCGCAATTTGACTGCTTGTGAACGCAGAGCGACTCTTTATTTTTCCCGTAATGAATAATAGTCTGCTTTTCCCTTTTTCATTCCTACGGTGGCACATCTATCGCCCGACCGACCCCTCTTTTATTTATTCTCCCTTCCTAATCTTATACCACACTTTTTTTAACGGTAAGTTTTGTGCTGACTTTATTTATACGACCTATCAGAAATGTCATACAATTTATCGACATTCAAATAAACTTTTGAGACGTTTTTAGGCCGATAGAATCGAAGATTTCTCCATCATAATTATGGAAGAAAGATTTTGAAAATAGAAGAAAACTGTATCAAGAAAAAAAATTGCCAAAAATGTTGATAAGCGAAACAAAAAACAAACAAATCATTATTGGCTACGAACTTTTATAATTAATAGATCGAAACTCTTTATTTTTAAGGAGTGAAAAAAAAATTAAAGAAGATTTGAATGTATTTCGTTTTGGGAAAAAAAATGTCTGAAACTCTTCTACGAACTGCGTCAAAGGACCCAAAATTTAGTTTTTATTAAGCTAAATGTACCTACTCTTTGCCTTTTTCCTCAAAAGATTTTGTTCTAAAGGGACGTCTTTGAAGATAATGCACGGTTTTTCAAAATCCTTTCTAGCGTCACGGTTGTCGCGAGTGTCCCAAACAGCTTTTACCTATGAGGTACAAGGTTCAAAGCGGGCGGCCTCCAAATTGAGCCTAAATGGATTTTTCCGATGGGAAAACACCATTGACTCAAGGGTATTATAAACTCTTTAGTTTGAAAGCCCTCTAAAAAATTGTAACTTCAGACATGGAGTGGTACCACCCTAAAAGGCTCCGCGTAAAACACAATCCTGGAAAACCTTCTTCAAAAGACAAAAAAGTTAAGGATTACTTCTGCCCGCTAAGAGTAGAAGAAAGTGGAAGTGCCTATATCTCACAACACTTTAAGAACCCTTTCGTTGTATAAATAGAAAATTAAATTATATGTTTAGGAACCATTTAGTTTCATTGACAATCCGTCAAAATACAGCTTTTATTTATAAGCACCTATAAGTAACTTGATATAAAACCTTAAAAATCTGAATACAATTTTTTTTTAAGACTTCATTTCAAATAATAAAAAGTTGCAGGTCGAGTTGACACATTCATTTACGGTACCATAATATTTTGTTCAATTACACACCGTTGTTGCGTTCGTGTTGATAATTTTATAAATTAAGGGCAATTAGAGTTTAGCTAAAAATTAAGGTTGAACCTGGTTTAAAACTCACGAGACTCGGTTATCGAGCGCTTATAACAAGATATATTATATTATGTTAAAAAAATATATTTATAAAAATTTAGAATTGATAATATGGGTATTGAAGCGAAATTGAAGTAATTAGGCTCTTCCTTTTCGTTTTAAAGGGTAGCCAAAGTTTCTTGAGGCACTTATGAGACCTTTGCGTTTTCTCTTTATAGTCGTCTTTCGTTGCATACGAATAGGCTCGAAGTTGGGGTATCAGCAACAACGCTCCCTTTCCTCATAAGAAATTTAAAGTGGCAAAAATTGAATTTTTGACAATGAGAGTCTACTTTTTGTTCTCGCTCCCGTCAAACTCCTTCTTAATTAACTTTTGTTTAAAATGTTAATTTCAAAGGAATTTCGTTTCCTCAAAAGCTTACGAAATTCAATTCAGTGCAAATTACCTCAGGGAATGACTTCCTTTTTCACATCCTGACTGCAAACATATTTTTACGGTGAATAGAATGTGGGTAGATAAAAACTGTTATCGCTACGAAAAGCCCTTACCAGTAAAAACATCACGTGTGAAGATAAAAGACTGTAAAAATTATCAGGATTGTCTTATTCCGCTCAAATCATACTGTGAAAGTTGATTATTTTATGATCATATAAATTTAAAAAACATTCGATTTAAAATTAAATCAGAAAAAGAAGAATGATCCGGGTTTTTACTGTAATATTTAACTGTGGTTTCATAATATTTCAAGTAGAACACGGTCTTATAAAGCAAGATAAACGTATTTCCGGCCACAGCCTCACGTTATACGTGATTTCCCAAAGGGAAAATCGCATTAGAGATTTTTTTATAAGCGATAGTCTGAATAGTTCATAAAATAATAGAATTGGAAGTGCTTATTTTGTTTTAATGAATGTTAAGTCGATAAAATTGGTACTTCAATGGAATAAATAGATATAACAGTAAAGTATCGGGGTGCAAAATGGCGTGCTTTAGTGACGTTAGGGGGAGGTCGTATAGGTGCTTCCGTGAGGTTTCTTTCGTACTAATAGGTCTTGTATTTCACATTTATAGTCCCAGTTTGCTTTCAATTGGCCGGGTTCACATCGGTGTTACCAACTCAAGCATGCTATTTCAAAGAATGAGCGAAATTTCGATTTGTTGGAGATATAAGACAGTTATGATATTTTCATGATTTTTTTTCTCTCACTCTCTCCTATTCTCCTTTTATATCGCTTATCGGAGGGGTTACGAGGGCTTTTGCCGAGTGAAAACCCTTTTTTAAGCCCACCTCCGCTGCAGAGGCTTTGACCCAAGTTCCGGGAGATCCGAACTAACCGAAGGATCGACCTTATCGGATCAGTGTTCAACTTGAACCCACAACCACAGTGATTAGCCATTGAGTTGAAATGCATAGTCGGATTTTAAGTCAATAACAACAAAATATTTTTTCTTTTAAAGGGTTTAAAAAATCCATTTTTTGTTGGTCAACGAAAAAAAATTAATTATCAACGATTTACGATGATTTTTTTAATTTTTTCAGTCCCTACAAAGACCCAGATTTGCTTATCCAAACAATGATTTAAAAATCTAACTTGAATTGCCCCAATAAAACCTCGTCTTCATGAAATTGATAATCTCCCTTCGAACTGAGAAAACTTTAAAAATTAAGTTAAGTGATTCATTAAATGCGATCGGAAGATATATATAACACTAGGATCATTTGTTACAAGAATCATTAAGACTTTTACCAAACCGCAAGTTCTTCTTTCCAATTGGATGTCATTTGGTCCTCAATTAATCAATGTTTTATCTACTATTGTCCTCAACGTGATTCATTGCGCCCTCTTTTCAATAGCTCGACCCTTCCGACACTTATTGGGGAAGTTCAAACCTGAATATTCTTTATTGTTCACCGGAGATAGCTTTTAACTAAAAAAAATTAAATTTATTGATTTATCACTGCGTTATATCAAAACTGATTTGGATTTTAGGGCCTTTTTTGTATCTAAGCGACTCGTTATTCTCAAACGGAAGATTTTAGAACACGTTCGAAATTTTCATTTTTCCTGTTATCATCTTGAAAATTCCAGGTTTTTTCTTTCTTAATTTTTTTCGCAATACAAGAGTGCAACACTTAACAAGCACCAATCACGCGATTCTTAATAAGCGACTACAAAAACTGTTTTAAAAAGTGAAACTTTCGTCATAATCGCCTTGTAATTGCGTGCTTTGTTCCACTAAAAGAATATCATCCAAAATTAAAGACGGAAAAAAAATATATTTGTGAATAAAGTTAATAGGAAAGCCGGGCTTATTATCTCGAACTATACGTAACTTAACCTTGTTAACCATCGGATACTACAAAGGATGTTTCGTTTACCGACATAGACGGTCCTAATTAATTCGGGAATGTTCGTAAATAAGATAATAATTCAATAATACTGCTATCTAATTACGGCGAATGTCAATAGGTAATCAATAATATTAATGTGTAAGTTATAATGAAAACATTGACAGGCGGTTTGGGGTCTTCCAGACCCATGGCTGATAGCTAATTGGGCCAAATTCTGACCAGCCACCCAAATTATACCGGCCAACTCGAAATTCATGTTTCCCAATTGACCCCAACACTCGAAAGCCATCTCCAACGCCAACGACTAAAATTCTATGACGTTCAACTGGGCCAATTCATTAAACTCGGCCATAGCTGTTATTTTGATTTAGCTGAAGATTTAACGACTTTGTTTAGCTACCCATTTTTTCCGTTTTCTTTTGAATGGGAAAGAAGGGTATTAATTCATTATTAATTGGCTTTGTTCTCCGAAACCGCGTAATAAACCCCTTTCTTGATCTTTCTACCGAAATTAGATGATTTCCTCTGTGATTCGAGTACGGACTCGGCGTAAATTTCCCCCTGGGCTGCGACATAGAGGAACATGGCGCATTTGTTGGAACGTTCTAATTAATTCCCTTTGATCAAATAATGATTGTTTTCCATTACTGTCTCATGGGTTCTCAGAAGATTCCATGACAATAATTAGTTAAATTATCAGTTGCCAAAATCGAGTATTGTCTGTCATTTTATCTCTATAAACAAATAAACAATAATTTGATCCGGTAAGAAATTATCTGACCCTTAGAATGGTAAAGTAGCTGGGGGAAAGGGCAAAAACCAACATTGTTTGCTGAAGTGAGTGCGGTCAACACCAAAGTGGTCAACACGAATAATCTTAGGATAATTAATCATTGCTGTTTTCCGTCATCCAACCCTACGAGTTGTATACACTGCGTTGACATAAACTGAGAGGGAGAGAACATTAGCAAACTTTTTTTTATTTACCTAGGTATACAAATTTACCACCTTTATTTTTTTAAACAAAATTTAAAGGAAATTATCATCGAATATTTGCTGCTATTAAAAGATCTTTCCCATTAAAACAATTAATTAAAATAACTTTTCATTCACCATAGATACCATAGTTAAATAAAGAAGACTTAGACCTTCCTTGAAAGCTCTCCATTGTTTTCTTAACTTTGTCCTCGTTATTACAAAGTTGGTGTTTGTATATTAAGGTAGGGGATGATGGTGTCCGATGGAAGTGACACATGCTATTGTTACGAACTATGCTGTGATATATTGTTTCATGAGAAACCTCGAAAAACGTAGAAGTTATTATAGCATGGGCAATTCGTTTGAATTAAACAAAGAGCTATTGTAAAAGGAAGGCTATGACAAAATCAAGGCAATAAAATTTTTGCAAAGGGCGTTCGCTCATGGATTTTTGGATGTTAAGTTTAATGGATTTTTTCCCCTCCGATGAAAAAGTTTTGTCAAAGGACTTCTATATGAATGAAGATTTTTTTTTAGAGCGTATGTAAAAAAATTGCGAAACCATGGGAAATCCCTAAATCTCGAAAGGCTTTTAAAAATTCACGAGTTCATAACAGTAAATTCGGTTATTCGTATTCAGTTTGCGCACCTATCAACGTCAATAGAAATACATCTTTCATGGTTAATTAATGCCTTGTACTCTCGTCTAACAATACCTCCAATCCTTATCAAACTGATTGTGTGTACGTAGATCTCCGGTTAGTTAAACGGAACTGGATGTAACAAGGCTAAAACGTTTCCGCCTCTAAATTTTATTTTTATTTTGACGCATTAGCCCGAAACTTTTTCTTTTATTCAAGAAAGGTTCTCGCAATTAGTAAATGAATTTAATTGGATAAGTGCCAGTACGCCGAAGGGAATAATAATGGGGAAAATATTCGACGGGATTAACGTCCCCCAATTTAGTACTTGAGTTTTCTTTCGAAAAATTTTCAAAACATTTATCAACAGAGCCAATAAATCGCATAAATAAGATGTTATAGGTAGATTGTGGTGTCAGCGATCAAAAATTGAAAGAAAAAAAAGTTTTTCGGTTTTAATTACTTCTAAAAGTGAAGTTTAAAAAGTTTGTTTTTTACATTTTTTCTAGTAGGCTCTTATTTTTTTTATGTTTTCAACTAAAACATTGTTAGTCCATTATCTTAAGGAACCCATTATTAGAGTTGTTTGCACTCTTTTTCACGTAAGCCCGTTAGCCCTTTGTTGACCCCTTAACTTAATTATACCAGATTTGCGGATGTAATAACTCATAAGTTGCGCTTATGCAGGAGAGTTTAGGCGTAGCTCGCGGGGTAGTATTGTGTTATGAAAGGGTCCGGGGAGAAGAGGGTGGATGCTGACATAACGATTTACTGCCTTAAGGGAACTCGTAAAAACCCTCAACCCCAACGTAAAATATAATGGAGACCTATATGACGACTACAAATATTGGAATGTCAAAATAAAGCGAAAGTGCAGTGAAACACTCATAAGGTAACTTCTATAACGCTGACTTTGCATAAATCCGTTCCTTCTCCGTCTAGTATATTACACACATATTTTCCCCGCTTATAAAAGAAGCTAACTTATGAAATATATTTTTGATCGCTTAAATATGGAGTAAGATTCAATATACTTCTTTTAAAAAAAGCAATTATTTATTCTTCGAGCTCGAATTGGCGACAATAATTAAAAATAAAGAACCCATTTTAGAAAAAAAAATTTCTAAATGACAACTGAGAAACTTGGTAACATCCTCGAAAAAAAAAGTTTGAAAGATGGGGCTAACCATCAGTGACTGATCACACTCGGTGTTTTTCTATCAAACTCAATACCAATCGATTAAATAAAAAAAAACTCCAAGTCAAAAATCTAATTTTATTTATTTAATAACGTTTATTTACTCAATAACATATGCATCTGCATTTATAAAACTATCTTGAAATTGTTAATAAATTAATTAATTGCTAAACATCTTGAAAGTTGAAATTCCGTCGAAAGAATAAAAAAGACGGAGGCGTTTTTAGATTGCTCGAAGAAAAATAAACGAAACAAACAGTTTGCCATAGATAATAGCGGAAACAGGGGGAAAAGACCGTGGAAGTACAAAACCCTCTTTTATTGAAAAAATGGGTATCCATACCAATATTTCTTTCTTATGCATTCATATCAGAAGATGTGATGGAAAAATTCTACCTACTCCAGAAAACAACTTACTTTTGCCAGAAATAGTTTTAAGAAATAAGTATTTTGGAGGAATTTCATGAAAATGTAAAATAATTCGAACTAAGGTTTAAATCAGTTTATGGTGCCCTATTTAACACATTTGACGTTTTCTTGTTATTTAAAGAATCAGAATAAAACTCAAAATGTAAATTAGGTCCTTGGTTGAAATTAAAATAAATAAATTGTCTAGTATTAATTTTTAAAAATAGAAGCGCTCTAAATAAACGGTTTTTTCATCAGTTAATGGAATTAATAAAAAAACAGATTCAAGAAGTTTAAAACTCTTTAAAAATTTAATAGTAAAAATACTTATTATTAAAAAGTTAGTTTTGATATTAAGTGTTGAAGAAAGTCTTGGGGAGTTTGTTTTATTTTTAATGAAATCGCCTTGAAATTAAATTAGGTGTAAATTAACTTTTAAATGAGAAGATATCAGAGATCAGTGGAGAAGTATTCTACACTTCCATGTAGAATGTAAAGCAGCAGCCCACGCAGCTAATTCGTATCTGAATGTAAACAATCTCTGCGTCTGATAATTGAACTCCGGATAAGCCACCGCAATTTGAAAAAACGACTGATTACGCGCTTAACTGGATGAAGGGATTTCGTTAACTTTTTTACGTTTCGTTGTCACAAGAAAGGGAAGAGAAAAAAAAAAACCCACAAGAGGCGGAAAAAAAAGCTGGGGGAGACCCATTTGTATGAAAATTGAATAACCAACATTTTCTTGTATTATTTGGCTTTTCTTTTATCAAGGTATGTACAGACTACAGAAACAAATTATTAATGAAGGGGGAAAAAAGATTTTCATAAATTAATAGCGGCTTCCCGAAACTCCTTCAGTGACATTTATAGTAGTTGTACGAATATGGCGAAGTAAAAGTTTGAGTTGTGTTGCCTACTGTTACAAGAACGACTTTATTTATGACCTATTTCCGAAAACAGAAAAAGTTGAATGGAGGAAAGGCTTTTCAATATTTTATATTTTGTGCCATCTGCCGACTCGCCATAACAAACCCCTCTCTGCGTAGGGTCCTTTACTACAAATGATATGTAATACGTTTTTTCTTATTCATATTTTTTGAATTATTATTATATTGCAGAGAAAAGACAGGACTATAATTTTGACTCACTGTAAAATTAATTTATTAAATTCTTAGTCGATAAATCACAACAATAAATTAAGATTTAAGTTGTATCGATCTACATAGTAAGCGCCGTTATTTAGAATTTTCTTGTTATTCTATCATAGATTAATATTCTTGAAATAAATTCAACGAATAAACAAGATTAAGTTGAAATTTTACCGAGAGAATAGATCGTACTGAGACCATTTGCGATAAGAAGTAGAGAAGCTCAAATCGGGTCGCCTGTGGTCTCTTCAAAGAGTAGGAAAGTTGATGTACCCCATTATGGTTGTTAAAGAGAAGATAACAGGGGTTAAATGTGCACGAAAGTAAGGGGTTCTCTCGTTTTACCATGGTTGCTTGCCGGCCTGATCCTCTTATTATAACCATCAAGCCAACGTCACGACATTGAGGATGAGCGTTAAACTTTCTTATGCTAAGATAAAGCATTAATTATGAAGCGTGAAATAACTAATTAAACCTCACAGAATAAGAATCAACACTAAACTTTTCCCCCTTTTTAACTTACAAGGAAGCCCTCGATACCCAGTTTTTTGCAACTGATCTCCCACTCCTTTCCAGGGTGAATACCACCATCCTACCCTGGTGGAGTTTTTTTTGTTTTATTCTATCAAATATCTCTTAGGTACAAAATGAAACTCAACCACAGGGTTTATATTTAAATTTGAATTTTGTAGATTTTAGCCGATCATTTTGTACACCTAGTAGCATTTATTGAATTTTATATAATGTGTCGAAACTGGAAAATACCAATCTGATTTATATTCTATACAGACTTCCTTGAATTATTGCAATTGTGAAATTTCAAAACACACCTCTCGCGTCAATTTTTCATAAAGTTTAGTTATGTACACAATTTGAATTTTAATCACAGATGAAAAATAAAAATCTACCTAAAACTGACCTGTCAGTGCTAATGGAGATCAATTGTGTACGTCTACTTTTTTTAACATCCATTTTTATTCAAGTCTGCTTGCGAACTAAAGTTTACGCAATGACAAAATAAATATCTTATCACCTAAAAAATTGCTACACCTTTTGTGGGGAATCGAACCGAAGAGTTTAATGCCATCGAGAGAATTAAGGAAGGGCATCCCCCTCTCCATTAATTTTAACTCTCTTCAAAAATTTTCGAAGGTTATTTTTCAAAATATCGGGTCTTCCAGTTGAATTAAGCAATCCACGGTCATTATGAAGTATGTACCGTCCGAACATCTTCGCCATTTTTTCTAGCTGCCACAGTTTTACCGTTTACTCTTCTAATTCGAAATTTTAAAATTTTGAATATAAAGTGGAGGGGATTTTTTGAATTTTTTATGTCGGCCCTTAGTTTTGCCCCTCCCCCTCTTTTTGATTCTACCGTCGCGGTCGAGCTTATATCCGGGCAGGAGTTTGAGTTTTTAGATTTAAAGCTATGAAACGAATTTTTCATTTATTTATCACCAACCACAATTAATTTTCTGGAATATTTTTTGGCTGTTTCAACGCTGAATAAAAAATTTCAAATTTTTTGTAGCTTCACTCATCTTATATTTATTACAAATTTTAAAAGGTTTTAATTTAATTAAATCGTCAAATTAAACCATAGAATCTGTACACGTACGTATAGCTCAAGGTGGGAGGTCGTTAAAAAGAGGTTTACATGAAAAAAAAATTAAATATATCCCCCCCCCCCATTAATTTTAATCGAATAATTAATTTGTATTGTTTAAAATGCGTTTGAATATACAGGGTGCCCTAAAAACTACATAATGACTATTCTTATCCATCAGTGTGTGATAGGCGCGGGTTAGGCTAAACCACCTACGACGTTCGGTCTTGGGTTTATTTTATTTAATTTTAATTGATAGCGCATTAAATTCTTAAACTTAAAGGAAATTAAAAAACCGACAAATGAGGATAAAACAAACTTCTTTAAGGAAGTTAATTAAATCGGTACCGACTTAACAATTATTGTTTTCAATGGAAATAACGTTTCTTTCACGGTTACATTTAAGTGTGGCTTTTCGAAAGATAGAAGATATGACTATTCATGAGAAGTCTGTTATATTCCGGGAATTAACCATAATAAAGCGAGGGCTTAACTCAAAGACTAAGTTTATCCGTCAGACAAGTAGTTAGGGGGGGGGGGCGGTGGACGACAGTTTACTATATGCGGATCAGAAATCAGAATGGACTAATCAACGTTGGGATCTGAGGATTTCGAAACGGGAGTTAACTCAAACTACGATCACTAATTCCCGCGAGCGCAAGTCAATCTTCAACTTGATACATTATTCACCCTCTGTCGCCACGTTCAAATCAAATCCCCCAAGGACTCTTTAAAGGGAGGGATAATAAATATATTTTCCGTTCGATTTTATAAAGGTGTACCTGCTGTTTGTCTTTGTTAAGACCTATTGTCTCTTGAAAATTTTGGTTTTATGCACTGAAAAATACATTTAATTATAGGAATTTAATAGAAATTTTTTTAAATAAATACCAAGAAAAAGTGTGTCGCTACTTATGATTTAAAAGGTTTAAATTCAGTTTAATAAAACATTTCTTTCAATAGTGATAATTTATTCATGCGAAATTAAATTATTATTTGAAGCAACCATTCATTGTAAGAAAAATAAAATGAAATGGAAATAAAACAAAAACTGTGTAATATTAAGAAGGTTTCTTAGATTTCTTATGTTTATGTTTGAGGGCACTCGTTGATTGAAGTTGAGGTAGGTATAAATTGGAGTATACATCCGATAGGAGGAGTAGGGTTCTATGTTTTAAGTTAACACCCGTTAAGCTCCTTATTTCAATGAGTTAGTAGGCGAGCTTTCTCGGTAAGCCTCCACTGTCAGCAAACCAAACACCAGCCTTCATTTCCAAAGTTTTAATTGAGAAATTTCTATTGTATACATCACACACGGCGGGGCCGTTCATCCGAAACTTATCACAAAACTGTCTGGGATAGGGGGAATATTTAACCGTCTCTTAAGCGTTTATGAGCTTTTAATAACTATTGAAACTAGCGTTATTAATTTAACAACTCAACTACGATGCGGAAGAGCGAGAAAATTAGTTTTAGCTTGCTTGTTAAAAATCCTTTTGCGGAACATTTCTCCCCTGAGCGGGCAGTTTATGGCCCTCTGCCTTTCCCTTATCAAGACTTTTTTTTCTTTTCAGAAATATATATTATTATGGCCCAATCTCGGGAACGTACTTCGTCATAGTCGTAACAATTTTTTTTCATCTTACTTTCAATCAACGGTTAAAAAAAAATTAAACGACATAAAAGAAATTATTTTTGTAAAGTTTAAACAGGAAATATTGGAATGGAAGAAAGGGTTAGCAGGTGGAAGTTCTTTTTTTCGATTGGTTAGTATTTAAGATTTATTTATTTGTTGTTAACTCCCTTTTTAAAGATTTATTTGTTTGGGTTCTGCCAGTTTATTTATGGCAGAGATCCGTACCTTTCTCCATTAAACTAAACCTTTTTTTCAAATTTAATGCTTTATAGGGAAAGTTCGAATATAATTAAATGTCATTAAGTCTGCAAATAATTTTTTTTCTTTATGAAATTCTCGGGTTTAATTAGATTTCATTTGTTTTCCTAAATAATATGTCATTTATACGAGATTCCGCTTCATACACGATGCCTGGCCAGAAGTCGGATCTCCCATTTTCATTTCAAAATGTTGAAGTTCGTTAAAAAAGTTAAATATAAACACCTCTTGTTGGACGAAGATTGATTCAATTGGCGAATTTAAATTTTGGTGTACAGGGTGCCCCAGAGCGACTCACCTTCGTTATTTTAAATTAGAACACCTATTTTAGCTTTATTTTGCCCTTAATCCGTTACAATTGACCTGAGAGACCAATTTTTATTTCACTTTTTTTTGTCTGCGGATTCTAACTAATATCAAGCATCTCCACCGGTGTTTTTAAGCTGGAATTTTTTAAGTCATCAAAAATGGCATGAGTAGTCAAATTAAAATTTTGCGTGAATTATGAATCTGAAAAAAATAAATAAATAAATAATAATAATAAAAAATAATGGGTTCTTATTTAAAAACGAATTTGATTTCACTCTGGGATACCCTGTTCACCGAATTCAAAATTATTTTTATAATTGTAATCAATTCTTCGTAAAAAAAACAAGGGTAGTTTACATTTAATTTTTTCCAGATTATCATTAATTAACTAGTTAAAATAAAAGGTGATCCATTACTTTTGAAACACCGTGTACACCAAAATGATGAGGCTCAGCCCTTAAGAATATCATGAAATAATCCTGTAATACTCTAGAACTAACGTTTTTCCGGATAATTAGAATTCAAAAGCTCTTTAATCATTTTGGACTTCGTATTAGGATTCATTACGGTGATCCTTGCCTTGTGTAACTTCAATCCCTTCGGAGTTTTAGTGAGGTTTAAAATCGTCATTTTCCCATCTATAGGAAAATATGTTTGAAGGAAGTTATTACCGGGCCAAAATCAATCAGTGGTAACCGAAATGAGAACAAAACTCCGGGATCACTATCTTAAAACTCGATTTTCTCGGTTAATTGGAACTTCTAATCTTGAAATTTTAAAAGGTACTTTTAAAAACCATTTTGTGAACATAAATTATTCACTTATTTATGGAATGACAATGATGGAATTCGCTTGGAAACAATGAAATTCATTCCGTTTAGTTGTGCTAGATTTGAAATCATGAATGTGGCATGTCACTGTATTAACAAGATACAATTAGGATCCTTTGAAATACTAATTGAATAAGGCCTCTTCCCGTAAAATGGGTGAATGTTTTTCGGGATTTGGCAACCACGGTATAATTACGGCTTTGTATCAAGGATCGGGTGCGGTGAGGGTCTCGACATTGGCGTGGGTAAAAGGTGGTACATGAATAATTATTTTAGAAATTCCCCACAAGGCATCAACCTACAAAAGACTCAAAACAAAGCCTTCGAAAACTGGAAATTTCAATCGGATTTCTCTTTAGTATGGAATTAATAAACACATTTTTATATGAATAATTTGTTTAAATAATTACCCGTATTTCAAGATTATATTAACATTTTTTATTTCAGGTAATGTTTATTACTCCAATCTTTCAGCTACTCCTTTGGTAGGGGTTATTAATTATTAAAGAGTAATAAAATTGCGATCATGAGCGCCTGCTTCAGATTAAGAGTTGAAATGATGACTTTTGTAATGACTCCTAAAGCGTTGACCGGATCTTTTATAAAAGGTAACCTTGACGATGACCGCTCGATCATACGAAACCACTAAATGCCCTAATCTAAATGGTACGGCGCTTTCATTGTCATCTTTATTAGGCAGTTACCCTCGCGTATAAACTGTTTATAGTGTGTCCTTTATGCGAAGTAATAGTTTCCGTCCCATTTCTGCGAAAAGTAGCTCTTAACATTTTCCATTTATCTTGAGCCTTCTAAGGTTTACAACTTTATGATCCCCGTAGCAGCCTAAATCCGAATCAGGGGCTTTCACTATTTCGTGTATGTATGAATCATTCTTAAGTACCTCAACATTTGTTCGTTCAACTTTAAGAGTTTAATACAGATTTATAAGGTATCCTAAACCTATTCAGTTCCATAAAAAGTGCGGTCAAGAGTCTCATGTCAATATAAAAATTGTTAAGTGGCATTTTAAAGTGATTAAAGCCTGACATACGGTATCCTATCTTAATCCGTTTAAGAGTTGTGATTTTTTTAAATAAGTTTTTTTTTAATAGAGGTTTGGTGATTTTTAGGCGGAAAACGTAGTACTAGTGATCTTCTAAATTAATCATAACCCCTAAACGGATTTACCACACCCGGAGTACTCAGGTTTTATTAGTTCATGTTGCCATTATCATCCTCAAAGAGAAGTTTTAGTCTTTGTCTTTGGAAATAGCGTTTTTCTGTAACACTTTACGGCCAAATACCTACTACCTATACCAAATACCTACAGTTATCTTAAAAACTAAGAGAGCTTTCTTCGAATTTCGCAAAAATGGAAGAGATCTATCGTGTTTTCGGCCTATCCGAATGGATTGTTTTTCCCCAAGTTCTCCGGTTTATTAAATAGAATTTATTGTTGAAAAAAATTAAAACATAATTCATTTTTCTTTTCCATAGTACAAAGACATTTGGGCCATTCACCCTCATCCCGTGTATTCTGGCTGGGTGACGACTTTCTTTTTACGCTGACAAAAGAAATTTCTTTTCTTGGATCCATCAAAATTTGATAGTAGGGATGAAAAGTTATTAAGTTAAGTTGCCCTACTTTGAGAAAATTCCCGTCGGGGCCGGCTCCATACAAGTATTTTTTAATTGGCACACTAAACGTAAAGTAATTGAGGAGGAAAGAACACGAACCCAGGGGGCTTTCATCCCAACTTTTGAAAATTAACCGGACAATCCTGAACAAAGAGATATCATACATATTTTATAATCTAATTAACTGCATGTTATAGTAAAATACTCTACAAATTATTAACGTCTATGCTATGTTTCAATTTAATGTTGGCGTTTCATATCCACCACTGTGTAACATAATACGACCCAAAAGCCATAAATTTTCTATTAATGTGATTACTTAAGCTGACTTTATTAGTCCGATTGCCTCTGAACGCACCTGTCCTACTCTCTGTTCCGCTTGTTCTCAAATCTAGCAAACTCTCAGGATCATTTCAATTTATACTCAACTTGGCCAACGATTTTATCATAAGCAGAGTTTACCTACTCTTGTCTTATCTCAATCAAGGAGTTATGATTTTTTTTCCAGAAAAAATCTCACTTGAAGAATAAAAAGTCATAATTTACAATATTCATTTTTTAACTTCCATATTGAAATAAATAAAAATTGTCAAACGAAAAAACAAAAATTTTTTAATTATTTCTAGTTAAGTTGTAATTTTAAAATCTCAGGAATACTTTAACGTAATTAAAACGTTAAGTAGAAAACTCTTGGGATTCTTTTTTCTTATTAGATAATAATGGGTGCGCTCATTTAGGTGGAAGAGATTCGCTTCTCTTAATTACAATTTTTTAAAAGGAAAGCCTTTACGAAATTAAGTAGGTAAGTATAAGAAAAGAAGAAAAAAAGGAGTTGTTAAAATGATGTTAGCAAAATCTTATTACGGCACTTCAATTAGATAATATGAATTGTCAATACTCTCAAAAATTAATCAAGAAGAAAAATAAATCCAAACCGCGTAGTTGATTAATCAAAGCTTGCTTACTTTCCTATAATTTCGTCCTGTCTTCTCTCAGGATTCGATTATAAAACCGGTCGGAAAATAAAACCACTTTCAAAAGTTAAAAAAGTCATTATTACTTTTTAACTTCCTCAAAAGGAAGTTATTATAGTACGCTCAAACCATTAATTTGGGTCGAGGTCCACCGTTTTGAACATCTTTTCAACACTCGAACAGCTCCTGATAATTTATTATCAATTTATGTATCAGGTAAAAATAAATTTTTTTACGTTCACAAAGCAAAGTTTTAGTTTTCATTCAAATACTAACACTTAAAAGTGAGTTATGGACACAATATACATACCTCAAACTCTCTTCTCATTTTATATCCATGTAATGGAAGAACGGTGTTAGCTATAATATAATACGATACTTTGTTTTGTTCATAAATAAGTGGGATAAATCAAGAAAACTTTGGTGTAAATGTTCTAAAATGTTTCTAACGTTTAAAACTGTAACAAAAGGTTTTAAAATTAATAAACAGATTTTTTGTTATAATTTAGCATTTTAAATTTTTTGCAAAATTCCTTTTGTAACCAGTTTCTTGGCAACAGCGATCTTCCAAGTGGAGTGTAATTAGCGGGATTAGACATGCCATTTTTAATTAACTTAAGAAGTTTGAAGGATTCAAGCCATTCCGGAGGTGTCAGTAGGAACAGACAGGATGTCCAGCCGTTTTATAAAGGTTCCTTTTATTTCAGAGCCGTCAATTGAATCAGTTTGGCTTCCGTACTATACGAGATTTGGAGGAATCTCCTTGATAACCGTTCAAGTACCTAGTTAATCCAATTCGAAGAGTAGAGAAAAAGAAAAATTCCTACAGTAAAATCAATATTAGGGGTAACTACACCGATATCTTCTTCCATTAGAATACTTTAAGAGTCAAAAGGAAAAAAATCTTTATTATTTTAACTTGAATTTTCACTGCGTATACATTTAACGAAGGATGATTATATCATAACCTACGCATTCGGCTATAAAAGCCTCGTCAGAAGAGCTATTCCTTCTATCACAGTCATTTCTATCTTTTTTCTGTGCCCATATCTCCAGTGAGACTTCGTGGGTACAGCGGGAAGCCGGAAATAAGCTGTTTCCCTAATGCCACGTCTCCCTAAGAGATAGAGCCACTCTCTAATTATGTGTTTTTAAAATTTTATGACAGACTCTACTATTTTTACTGATTATGTATTCCGCAAAATTTCCAAATCAAAAAATCAATTATGGATGAAGAAAAGGCTGTGATAACGAGTATCTCACGACGCTTTTCGGCTTAAAAAGCCTCGTCAGGAGAGCTATCTAACAAAAAAAATAAAAATAAATAAATAAAATCTTTGGTTTTCTGACTCATTTGAGGTAGATGAAATTTTCAACAAAATACAGGACAAAATGCTTTATTATTTACTGGTAGATGAGGTTTTGGGAGCCAAAAAAATATGTAATCTGGTTTTTGAGATTTATCATCTTTTACCGACGTTTCTGGGTTGTGTGAAAAAACATTAACGTTTTTAATTTATTAAAACGATTATCTGTAACTGGTCTTTTAAGTTATTGTAAAAAGGCACTTTACCGTTCCAAAAGATTGGCTATGGTCTTTTAACTCACAATAGCCCAAGTTTTAATGACGTGTCAATCCGCCTTTAGATGCCTTTTTTGAGCCCCACCATTCCTCCTATTAACATTATTAAATTATTTTCCTTGGAAACTTCTTCTTTAGATTTTTTTTTTCAATGGCTAATTTAAAAGGTCGATCTTCCTCTTTGTTTAAATTTAATTCCTCAAAAGGATGTTATTGTCAACAACCTCTTTTTTCTAGGCCTTACCTTTCTGTACAAATACAGGGTGTTTTTCGAAGAGTTAAAGTGTAAAAATTTAAGACTCCTGTGAGGAGGTCCACTGAGGGCAGTTCGATTTTTAAAATTCTAAAAAATCACCTCCATTTGGAATTTAAAGATGTTGCAATAATAAGTTTAACAAATTAGTTACGAAATGACTATGTCCGCATACTTGATCTATTAAATCTTCTTAACATCTCTTTTTGAAATTTGAATCTCAGAATATGGAGGAGGGGGGCTGCTTCGTAGTAAGGCTCAAGGGAAATAGGGAAGCACTGAAAAAAACCTTTTATTACTCAATACGGGGAGTGCATATAACGGAAGTGCATGAAGCTTAAATTCTTGTGGCGAGCAGTATCATCTTTTGGCCCCCTCCCAGCGCATTAACATAACTATTGCGGTTGTATTGAGTTTACATAGAAGCTACAAAATATTATCATTGTATTAAGAGTAGGAGGAAAAGGGAAGGGTCACTTTATGTTGACTTAGCAAGGATAGGGGCTTAACTATGTTTGCCTTCCATTAGATACCCCAATAACTCAGACGTTTACCGTCTCTCCTCACTCTTGAACATCAACAGCATTAATAGAGTGTGTAATATTATGCCTAATTCTATATTTGCTAAAACACCGCTTAAGTTCTTCCTGACATTTTAACTTTTTTATGTTAGGCTTTTACTCAATAAAATGTTTCCATATTTAATAAAATTCATCTTGTCTGAATCTTCGACGATGCAAATTTAAATGAGAAGAAATTACTGTGTACTTTCTACACCACCTCCCTACCCCACGCCGAAATTTAGGGAGATTTCTTTTTAAAATTTGGAGTAAAGGTGAAGATCTGGCGCATTATAGTAAAATTACAGATACAACGGTATCCATCATTTTTTTTTTTATACTTTGAAGTGTTTTAGAAATAAATAAAAAAAATTGTCAATATTAACTAGGGATATTAATTTTTTTTAAAGTCATATTTTGAACTTTAAAATTTTTAAAAAACAGAATGTGTGGTAATAAAGGCGATAATTTGTTTCCGGTAAATGCGATCCTTTTATGTGTAATTCAAACGTTGGGCAGTTTGACAGTAGGATAGATGTTAGCGAACTACATTTTGAAAGGGTCTGGAACGGTAATTTAGTAATTAAGTTAAAGGGATATGAATTAAACCCTGTTTTTTATGTCGTCCTTTTAATTGCTTCTGTGATCTTTTCGGTCAGGTGGACATCGCTGAAGGCAAGCTAAAGGATAACAGTATAACAATTGTACTCCTTTTATCCTAAAAGCCCTGAAATAAACAGCTATACAACTTTTTTCATAATTTAATCTTTTACCAAAAATACTTTGAACAATTCGAAGAATGCTCTAGGACAATGAATACCTATAATCGATTTATTTTTGTGTTGGTTCTAGAATCAAGGGATACAGTCAATTCGTGCAGGGTGATTAATGGCCCTTTCATGGCTCAATTTTTCAAGCGGTCCCATCTTTTCAGCCAACCTTTCCGTAACAAGGCACGTTTGAGAATCTAGAAAAAAAAAACTGTTGAGCAACGAAACACAAAATTTATCATCCATTCATGTCTTGACTTTTCAATGAGAGTTTTTTCCTTGTTTTTAAATTTGAAAAAAAAATCTTTGTTCGTGAAACAATAAAAGCGAGCAGTAATCCTTTTAAAAATATATATTGGAGAGTTGAATATTATAAAAAGATAATCCAGTTTAGTTTTGGCCATGTTTGATTAAAAAATCTTTAAAAATTTTAAAAGCATTCTCTAGTTTTTATTTCAATAAGTCCCTATCGATTCGTTCATCCACTGATTCCCTTTATGCACATCCGCAGAATTCATCCAATCATTAACTTATTATTGTTAACTAAAAGTCATTTCGTTCCATTCGTTGGAGCGCCTAGCCAGCTTAAGAAGTCGAGGAAATAAAACTTGCTTTTCCGAGGGAAATGTAAATTAGTGAGAGTCGATCGTGATTATTGCTCCTTCGGGATCTTGTTAGCTTGTTAGGCTTCCGAGAACACGTTTACGGAGCATGAAATAATTTCCGACTTCATTTTTTTTAAGGTGTGAAATCAAAACATTTTTTATCTGCCCTCAGGTGTTCGATAAACAGCTTTTTTTAAAGAATAGCAGGAAGAGGCCTTCTGAGTCATATTTTTTTAAACTTGTATACAGAATTTCACGAGGGGGAACCAGGCTGGGGATGTCGCCATATTGCCGTGGTGCCCTTGCCAACTCAAATTAGTAGCCCTACAAACAGATCCACGGATGTTTACATCCTACTTGCTGTATTATTTCAATTAAGGAATATATCTGCTAGTTATCTTTAGACTGAAAAAAAGAAGAGATCACAGTTCGTAGAAAAACTATTTTCAACGCCTTCTATATTAATTATTTAGAATCAATTACGATTAAACCCTCCCGCACTTAAACGGTTTTCATAAAGTAAGCTCTAATCAAACTTGGTGAAATTTCAATTAACCCAGCGAGCAGAATTGGGGCAGTGGTGGTTAAAGATGATTAAAAAATTATAAGAGAGAATAGAGCGAAAACCTTTTTTTTTAAAGATTTCCATTGCCTGGTCATATCGATTCAGAAAAATGGAAGAAGTACATAAGCTGGCCCTAAGGGAACTTTCTCAATGAAGTTAACTTCCTCATTTTTTTAAATTGAAGTCCACAGTTTATTGCGTAAAATTGTAGAAGGTCAGATGGAAATTGCGAAGTGTCTCGGAAAATTGTGGTGGAACAGAGAAGAAAGAATGCAAAATAGTTTGGCCCTACGAAAAGACGAATTTTCCACTCAAAAAACCCCCTTCAAAACGTTTTGATTCAGCATCCAATGTTCACTCTATCAGTTTAAATTTACTTTATAAACTGATACTTAAAACGATTCACTGATAAATTATTTGTACCTAATTTTTACTCCCTTTTTATGTTACAGTGTCACATAAATCTCTAGTAAAAAGGCAGCTGTTAATATTAATCATTGTCTTAATTTCCTTAATCGCCCATCTTAGCTTTCACCGATTAGGCAGATCAATTTATTATCCGCTGATTGAAGGAGTACTCTAATCTCCAGTTGAGTTAATTTTGCCCGCGGGACCGAAGAAAGGGGACTTGAAATCTTAATCAAAATCGTCTGAGCGCAATCTCAAAACAATGGTTTGAGGCAAACCTTTATAAAACATTAAGAAAATTTCGAAGCGATGATTTTTAACTTTCTCTGATGAGAATTATTGTGATAGCCTTGACAGTTGGTAATTGGTCTTGGAATTAACTGCTGTAAAAATTAATTTTTTTCTTCCTTCTTTTAAGAATGTACTTTCCGTTGTGTAAAGGAAGAGTTTCTTTCTTTCTTTTTGACCCTTTAATAATAATATGCTCCTTCCCAACTAAAAAGCGACAAAAAATTAATGAAGGGAGTTTTCATACTTAAAACCTAACAATAAGTACTCAAGGAACATAATTTTTGAGACGTCATCTCTTATAATAGGTCTACACGTTAAAAAATAATGTTGAGGCACCACCGTTCTAAGCTGTTAAACAGAAGGGTAATTTTTGAATGGAATATACGAGCATGGGGTGAGAGAGAGAGAGAATGTGAGAGTAATTGTCACTTGTTGCTTTATTTTATGGTATGCAGATGCTGGAATAACATAATTTATTAGCTGACATTCTAACTAGCAGCATGTTCTGTCCGTAAACAAGTCTCATTTAGTCTAAATTCACTTATTGAGTTTTGTTCGGAGCAAAAGAGCAGAAATTCAACAATAAAGTTTTTTTTTCTCGGGTTTCAGCGTTTTCGTGTGTTTGGACAAGGGGGGAAAATAAATCTTAAGTCTAGGTTTAGATTAGGGATAAAAATCTTTACAACCGTAGCTCGTAGGCCAAGCCATATTTTTTGGATCTTTTATGTGTATCTTGTATGTAATCCAAAAGCATCAATCATTCATTTATAAATGTAGCTGGCCCCGACGGGAACTTCCTCAAAGTAGGGCATCATATTACTTGGGTGTCACTATAACTTCTCTTTGAGGAATTTAAAATACATTTTAATTGAACAAACGTATTTCTTTTCATCTTCACTTTCGTTTTCGATCGCTTTAAAGTTTTTTAAAAGCAAAATGTGCTCACGAATCCTGAAGGAATAAAATGTTGGTAAAATATTCATGTATAACGCTTTTCTTTTCCTTTAAAACGAGGCAAAAGAAAATGTTGAAAAGCTTTTTCCATTAAAATAAAATAGGACCTAATTTTATTTTTATTTTGGCCTAAAGGGCTCATGTGAAAACAAAGTTTTAATTCTAAATATCAAAGAACCTTTGCTAGCGAAATTGTGAAGAAGAAAAATATAGCTAAATTTTGCGGTTAGGTTTTTCGAGATAAAAGGATCAATGTCAAATAGTGGTGGAGTCATCCGTCATTTCCAGATCTAAGGGTATAACAGCAAAACACTAGATGGCACTGATTTCAATGCTATTGACGTTACGACCCCCCAAACTCCGAGTTTCCCATTGATTAAATTTCGATAAGACAAATTTATGTCGAATCGGGATGCTGATGAGGTTGAGTGTCCGCGACATATATTTTATCACCCGTTTTCAACTCTATATTGAAAAATCATTTATTCATATAACTATTCTTCAGGGCGTAAAAAGAATATCCTTTAGTTGCTGTAATTTGAGCATAATTTTGAAACTTGAGACAAATATGAAATCCAAGAAAGAGATTTTTTCCGCCGCCAAGGGATGCCCATAATATGATTTAGCGTAATACAGAATGGATTTCCCAGGGCGCCCACCCAAACAGTCGTAACCTTCTTCTGGCAATCTACGAGAATTTTCTTCTTAGAACGAAAGCTTTTCATGGCCCTTTAGCGCCTTCCCCGCACAGATACCTCGTTTCACGTTCCATGTAAATATTGAATATGTTAATGTGAGGAAGGTTAACATCATTTTTGTTTTTTACTCAAAATGATCGCGCTTTTTATTCAATAAAAAGTTTTACACCTCCGCATGTAAATTTTTTTTATAAACAGCCTTGAGATTTCTTTTTTTAAAAACTTCAACCAAGACAGAAGGGAAAACTCGTATCCTAAAATCATATGTAAAGTGTATTGAAATAGCTTAGGTACTATTAAATTTCTTAAAATTTATTTTCATACTCTTGAAAAACCAATAGGACACTCGAGAAGTATCGATCGTTGCGTATTTTGAATTTTCTAAAGTTTCCTTTTATACTCGTAATTACGTTTTCGATTAACTCTTTTCCTAATAAAACTCATCATTTCAAGATAAAAGACGTGGGTGAACTGATATTGGTTTTGTATTGGTTCGTCGGACTTAAATTACTCAATGTTATTAATGATATAATATTATCTGCAAAACCAATACCGGTTGTATAATCCCCCTTTCGAACAAAAAGACGACAAATTAAACCCACTTAATGATCTCCCATTTTGATATATAGACGATTGAATCGGATGTTTGGTTATTGAGATGATCGGTGCAGGCGACTGGTCAATGTTTTGACAGATTGATTACCGTGGGTCGGCAATGCACACCATTCATATCATGGCACAGCTGGGAGGTGCCGCTGATCTACTGACGTGGATTAGCTCCTAATTTATATTCCTAGCGGTTTCGGCTATTAATAGCGGTCTTCTCCAAGATTGGAAGACCGAAGCCGAGAACATTACTTAGGATCAGTTTAAGCAAAGCACCAGAAATTATTTATAACTACAATTAATACAGAAATAATAAATATAAGCGGCGGAACGTATGAAGCCTCATCACCGCTGACCTAAATCACAACTTTGTTTTAAATTTTATAGCGAGAATATTTCGTTGCATCTCATTACTTTTTTTTAAATTATTATTTATATGGGGAAAATAAAGAAACACTAAAAAGATTTGCTTTAAAAAAAATTAAAAACGAATTTTGAAGGAATAAAAACCACAAGGGATGAGGTCTTGTGTTGTCACGGTACCCCCTGCACTGCCCACGTAACGTGGGGTAGGGTGCGGTAACGGGGCCCGCGGGGTCCCTGACCGGTTTAAGAGGGGGAGCCCCGGAGCGGGCAGGCTTGAGAGAGTTCCTGTCGAGGAAGGACGTTTTTCTGTCCGAGCATCCAAATATTTTATAAAGGTAAAAGGTGTTGCCAAGGGTGTTGGTGAAGATTTTGATCAAGTGTAAATTTATTTTATTTTTTCATTAAATTTCATAACAGAGGTATTTGTTGTTTTTTTTTTTATTTATATTATTTTTCCCTAAATTGTTGTCCGGCCCATAAGTAGCTGGGCCCCAGCACGCTCAGGCGTGACAGTTGGTAGCAGAGCATCCTGTACATATTTTGTATTTAATCCACCCCTTTGTGTTTTGTGTTGTTTTGATAAAAAAAAAAAAAAAAGAGAAAAGAAAAAATTTTAATTTTTGTGAATAATTTTGTGTGATAATTTTCGTCTTTCCATGTCTTATCTACGTTGTTATTAGCGTTAATCCTCCCATTTTTCCAGTGACCTTCATTTTGATTTTTAAAGATAGCACTTTCGATTTTGATTTTTACTTTCCCTTTCCATTATTTATTGAATTTTTTTTTTAAAACGTAAATCCTGAACAAAAAAAATTTTTTTTTGAAAACTCTAAACAAGATTTTCTTAAAATGGCCGCGTGCAATGTTTGTCTGGGAGACATCACAGCGGAAGATTTCGCTAAGTGCGCTAAATGCTCACGGATTTTCCATTTTCCATGCACCCGGTTGCTCGACAAAGCAACGTTTACCAAAATGAACCAAGAAAGGCGAGCGGTTTGGGAATGCGACAATTGTAATAGGTTTAAGTGCTTGGAAAAAGACCTTATTAAATTGCAATCCTCAGTGGACGGAAATGCCAAAAAGAATGATGAATCCATCACTGCTTTAAAAACTGAAGTGGGGCAATTGACTTCTAAAATAAATCAAATTCTTACCTTAATGAAACAAATACCCCCTTCAGAGCAAACGCCCACAAAAACCCCGATAATCCCACAAATCACCACACCGATAAAATCACCTTCACCACCTGAAAAAATCCCTCGTTATGTCGAAGACAAAATGTCGAATATACCTGTGATAAAAACTGATAACGTGTGGACTGTTCTTAATTTCTTGGACGAGATCCAGAAGATAGACGAATTGTCCCCCGAACATTTCCCTACACTTATTAAACGAATAGCGGTAAATCAAACCAATCTAATTCTGAAAAGATTAATTTCTGAAACTACTGATTTATCGTTTAAAAACGTCTCTAAATTGATTTTAGACAATTTTACGACCCCCTCAACTAAAGCATTTTTAGTTTCAAAGAAAGTTTACCGCCCTCAGCGGAATTTTGAAACTTTTGGGGATTACTGCGAAGACGTCCTCAAGTACTCGGCCCTCCTCACCTCGCTTTCTGACGCCGAAAAAATTGATACGATCCTGTGCAACGTAAATTTTTATACGAGTTCTCGTTTCCAATTTGGATCCAAACCTAAATCGATTGAAGAACTACGTTCTTTGGTCCAATCCGTTGCGAAGCTCGAAATATCTGCGAGTTCCTTTCGACCTTTTTCGAATAAAACGCGTCGTTTCGATAAAAATTACAACAAAAGTTATTCTGATCGAACCGACAAGTTTCAAAACAAAAGCCCTGACGAACAAAAGTTCCAAACCAGCCCGGATAAAAAAACGGAGTGGAAGAAAAAGCATTCGACATGGAACAAAAATTTCGGAAATCCTAATTCTTATCAGAAGAATGATAATAAAAAGGAGTCACAAATGTCCATAACAAAAAAAACGGATTCCCCGCAGAAAGAGCCCGATAAATCAAAGCAAAATCAAACAAAGCCGAACGATAAAAAAAACTAAAATCGCGGGTCAGTATCTCAGAAGAAAGCGTCATAAATCAAATTACCGTTTCTCAATTAAATAATTGCTTACCAATCCTTTTAGAATCAAACAAATTTTTAGCCCTCGTCGATTCGGGAGCCTCCATCTGTTGTATAAGTCAACCAACCTTTGACGCGATTTATGCGGTGATCCCATCCGTCGCCGGCAGGACGCTGCAACGTCCAGTGCCGGTGGTAGTTGGAGATTCTAGCACTATATTGTGTAAAAAGGGAGTTGATTTAGGAATAAAAATAGGTAATTTTACCTGGAAATTCCATTTTCTTATCCTGGAATCCCTCCCCATCGACCTAGTTTTAGGTTTTAATTTTATGCGCTTTTCAGAAATGATACTAGACCCGGCTGAATCAATAATATCCTTTAAATTTGCACCAAATATTAAATTTCCTCTTTTTCCGAAAACGGATAGCCGTTTTCACAACTTAAATCGTATTTGTACTCAAGAAAACTTATTAAAATTCTTATTAAAAAAATTTCCTGATACTTTGACTTCGCGTTTAGGCCGAACCGATGTCATTCAGTGCTCTTTACGACTTAAAGAAAATTCGACACTCAAGCCACAACGATTAGTTTTTCCCCAGGGCCCGGAGAAAAGCAAAATCATGCGCGAGATTGTCGACAAACTTTTATCGGACGGGGTTATTGAAAGGGTTTCAGTTGATTTTGCCTCTCCGGCTTTTTTGGTACCGAAAAAGCCCACTCCAGGCAAAGCAAAAGATTTTAGATTAGTAGTCGACTACAGAAAATTAAACGAAAATTTAGAGTACAGTTATTTCCCGATTCCAACTATAGAATCTGCCTTTTTGCATTTAAGCAAGGCCCGATACTTCACAGTTATGGACTTAAATTCGGCTTACAACCAGATACCGTTGTCGCCAGAGTCCCGGAAGTTAACGGCGTTTTCCACCCCTTTTGGGTGTTTCATGTATAATCGCGTCCCTTTCGGCATTTCCTTAGCGGGAAATGTTTTTTCGCAATTGATGGAATCAATTTTCGGGGATCTAAATCACGATTTCATTTTTTTTTACTTAGATGATATTTGCATCTATAGCTCTTCGTGGGATGACCATGTTAAACATATCTCTGTCATTTTAGAGCGCTTAGAAAAGGCAAATTTAACTGTCAATCCAGACAAAATTCAACTTGCGACCAAAAAAATAAATTTTCTTGGCCATACTATTCAGGAAGGGGGGATTTCGATTGACCCTGATCGCATTAACGCGGTTTTAAGCATTCCAAAACCAACCACCCCGAAGCAGGTGGCGAGTTTTCTGGGGAGCGTAAATTTTTTCGCGAGATTTATCCCCGACTTGGCGATCATTTCTCGCCCGTTGAACGCCCTGAAAAAAATCAAGTGCGATATGATCTGGACAGACCAATGCCAACATGCATGGGAGTCATTAAGAAAAAGAATCACCTCCCCTCCTGTGCTCAAGACCCCAGATTTCGGTAATCGTTTTGCCGTTTTTACGGATGGGTCATCGTTAGGGATTGCAGCCTGTTTGGCGCAGCGGGAAGATGACTCATACCGACCTATTGCATACGCTTCGAGGAAGTTAAGAGGCGCTGAAGAAAACTATAGTGCCTATGAGTTGGAAACTCTGGCAGTAGTTTTCGCCTTCGACAAATTCCACATTTACCTGGAATTTGCGGAGTTCGACCTCTTCACAGACCACAAGGCCCTGACTTCAGTGATATCCATGCAAAATAAAGGGGGACGTCATGCACGAATTGCAGCTCGAATTATGAGCTACCGCTATAAAGCGCATCACATTAAGGGTGAAAAAAATTCCATAGCGGACTATCTGTCGAGGAATCCGGTGGATGCATTCGCTGAATCAGCTGAAGCAATATGTGTCCTACAGAGGATCCCCGAAGTATTTCAGGATCTTGAAGAAGCTCAGCTGGAAGATGACTCGCTTCGACCGATTATCGACCAGCTGAAATCAAATATTCCGGTCCAAAATTATTCTTTGTCCGGAAATAAACTTTATTTCAGTATTTCCCCATCCGAAAAACGAGTAGTAGTTCCAAAATCGTTCCAACATATGGTTTTCAAGTATTATCACGCCGAGCTGATCGGCTCACATCAAGGTATCGCTAGGACGCTCCACAAAATTAGGGAAACCTTTTATTTTCCCAAAATGCGTGAGTTTGTGGCAGTAAGGGTTAGAAGATGCTTGGCATGTCAACGAGCTAAACCTGAACAAAATAAGCCCAAGGGACATCTTTCCAGTTTTACCCCCACACGACCTGGCGAGATGTTATTTGTCGATCTAGCAGGACCCCTTCCCCTCAGCAATGGTTTTAAGTACATCTTCGTGGCGGTTGACGCGTTTACAAGTTTCAGTTTTCTGTTCCCTATCCGAAATGGCAATACGTCTTCCGTTATCACGTGCCTTCGAGAAAAAATTTTTAATTATTTTGGGTTCTGGACGACCGTCATGACTGATAATCACTCGATTTTTAAGGCAAAATCGTTGCATGATTTCCTGTTTTCCCATGGGGTGAAAAAAGAGTTCCAAATTCCTTATTACCCAAATCCGAGCAAAGCCGAGAGGTGTCTGAGAAACCTAAAGCCGGCTTTAATCGCATATTTCGGCGATAACCAGACGAAGTGGTCTGCGAACCTGCCATTCTTTCAGATGGCGTTAAATACGGCTGTCAATTCCTCCACTGGTTTCACACCAGCCGAGCTTTTCTTGGGAAGAAGATTGAATACCCCATTAAACTTGGAGTGGGATGTCCCCGTCCAAGGAATCGGCCGCACGCCACAGGAAATGTGGTCGGAAGCGTTGCAAAATATTGGCCGAGCCAAGGAAAAGTATGGCAAAATTTATAATAAGAAACATGATAATGTAAAACTAAACGTCGGTGACAAGGTCCTCGTAAAAACTCATATCTTATCCGACAAGGCGAAGAAAATTTCTGCGAAGCTGTCGTACAAATTTTCAGTGCCGCATATCGTCATCTCAAAGCTTTCCGAAGTGTCGTATGAAGTTGCAAATGAGAGCGATCCCTCAAAAATTTCTAGGGTTCATATCTCTCAAGTAAAAAAGGTCCCACAGGACGTGGGAAGTTAAATTTTGTCTAAAAGATAAAATGTCTATTTTTGTTCGATTTTAAATTTTAATGTTAATTTTTGTGACTAACAAAGTGTTTTGGCAACATATACCTATTAAAAAAAAAAAAAAAAAAAAAAAAAAAAAAAAAAAAAAAAAAAAAGCAGGAACCTCGCTCAACCTCAATTAATTTTTTTTTCTTTTTCCGAATTTTTTTTTCCTATAGCTTCAAAGATTTAGGTTGCTTGTCTGGCACCTCGATGGTTCGAGGATCGTCGCGCGACCGAAGAAGCTGCCAATGAAGGAACAGACGATCAATAATTTTCATCATCATTATTTTTTTTTTTTTCACTACGTCTTCTAAATTTTTAAATTTTATTTTTCAAATCACTTTTGATTTTCAAAGTCATGTCAAAAAAAAAAAAAAAGAAAATTTTTTTTGTTTTACCTCACAATTTTATTTTTTAGCCAGTTTTGGGCAAATAATTTAAAGGTCCCAGTTTTGGGCAAATATGTAGTTTAAACGTTCTTTGGCAACATTATGACTTCTCTATTCTCGGCCATTCTGCCCCTCTTGGGGCATAACACCTCTCGCCGTTGTTACACCCCCACTGGGTACCCGCCGCCCTAGGGGGGCGCCGTGCTGCCGCCTTCGAGAGGGGGGTGGTGTCACGGTACCCCCTGCACTGCCCACGTAACGTGGGGTAGGGTGCGGTAACGGGGCCCGCGGGGTCCCTGACCGGTTTAAGAGGGGGAGCCCCGGAGCGGGCAGGCTTGAGAGAGTTCCTGTCGAGGAAGGACGTTTTTCTGTCCGAGCATCCAAATATTTTATAAAGGTAAAAGGTGTTGCCAAGGGTGTTGGTGAAGATTTTGATCAAGTGTAAATTTATTTTATTTTTTCATTAAATTTCATAACAGAGGTATTTGTTGTTTTTTTTTTTTATTTATATTATTTTTCCCTAAATTGTTGTCCGGCCCATAAGTAGCTGGGCCCCAGCACGCTCAGGCGTGACAGTGTCCAGGTGTTCGTGAACAGAATTTTACGAAGGAGCCGCCGAGAATTCAATGAAAAGTTGGAGCTTTTAGAGCATTGGCTTTTTGCCTAAACCACACAATCAAGGCGGCGCGGTGTATGAAATGAGGTCACAACTAATCTTTTTCAAACTCAGTCCAAAAATATTTCAAACGGGGAAAGATGGAAAAAAAAAATTCTCTCAAGTTTCACGTTATAACGCTCCATCGTTTATCACCGCCAATAAATAAATGGACAAGAATGAATCAACAGGTAACAAGGTCCGTTTCAAATTGAATTTCTACACTCGAGGCTTGAATTTCGCTTGTAAAAAGTCCAACACAAGTTTTGCCGCCGTCAGGTGTTCCGGGAAATTTGACGGATGGCACCAAAACAATGCACAAAACTCAAAGCTACCAAAAGAGGAAAGGAAATCTTGGATCAAAACTAGACCAACAAACGCCTGCCCAGGCTGTGGCTGGAAAGAACCAGAAAATCTCCAGCATCTGCTACTCCGATGTCCGCTATACCACAGCCAAAGAGATCAGCGCTGGCTTCGCTCAATTCTGACGAGGCTCTCACCATTTAATCAATAACATCAAATTAGGCAGAATGTAGTACAATGGCCAAGGTTAAGGTTGACATCTAAAACCGTTTAAGTTGCCATAAATTGCGTTGCATGGATAGTTGTGGAGCATTATACGTAGGAAAAACGATTACAAAATTCGAAGACAGAATAAATGAACACAGAAAAACCTCCAACAAATTCTCCGAGTTCAAAAATTATCTACAAAGAGCCCAACACCTTTTCAACGGTCAAAACGTAGATTGCACATAAAGCATCGAGGTAGTGTCTTCTCCTGAATAGTATGAAATTCATTAAGCAAAAAGTGAGAAATGTCTGAATAATGTTGAACCATCAAAATATACCTACCATCATTCCCCACTTATTACGTCACAATGACGAATCGACACTAGACAACCAAGTATTCAGGGGTTCCACTACTTAAAGCACAGACCCAACCTCCTTGCACAAGCCACTCAACGTTATGAGTGGTCTGTGCTTAATAACAAAAAGGGGAACGAATGTTTCACAATGATTTTAAAAAATTCGAATTCTGACTCAATGCATTTTTCGTTTTAATTTTTGTCTCTCTTTTGTGGAGAATTCAATGATTTTATTAATCTAAACCAAAATGTCAAGGTAAATTTTGTCAATTTTCTCTCTTTTATTTTATTTTTTATTCGTTGGCTTTCAACTCCCTTTTATTTCTATCTTTTACCAAAAAATTTTAAAAAAATGTAATGTCGCTGTAATTTTTATAAGCTGAGAATGAAATCAAGGAAACTATTTCGAAACCGGTCCCCAGCAAATAAATGAGTTTTATTTATTCTTTCTTTAATAAAACCTCACACCCAGTGGAGAGACAGCGGATAAAAAAAACCGTTGAAGTTATAATTCTATTTCACCATAGTCCAAAACCAAGGCTGAAAACAAAGCTCGGTGAGAGCCCGGACCGGAAGAATTATTGGGCAATCAGGTGAAAAAACGGAGCTCCTATATGAGAGCGCATTATCTAGAAGGTCCCCTTTCTCTCACTCAATACCGGTATCTATTGCAAAATAACTAATACTGTACTTAAAATATGCATAAAAGTGATAGGATTTCCTGCTTGGGAAGGGAAAAAAATGAACATGGAAGTTAGGTTTCGGAAATGGAAGAAAGCTTATACATGTGACTCTGATAAAGTGAGCAACTTTTAAAAGTACTTAGACACAGCATTAATTTTTTCTCTTTCCCCGCCTGTAGTACTCAGTAATCTCCCCCATATTTAAATTTTGTTTCAACAAAATAACTCCAATTTTCAAATATTTAAAAACCTTCTTTTTGGAATGCTACACTGAAATTGTACCTTCATTTTTCTATCATTTTCTTCAGAGATATTGTGCTGGGGGTTTTTATATAGCAGGACATTCACATTCGTTCCAACAATGGCATCCAATGGGAAAACTTGTTTTGAGTGGGGAAACAATCCATCTCATCACGCCAGCTTGTTACGCACTCGTCGACTCCTATGGCTCTGCTATATTCTCTTTCTCTAAATATTTTACGTTGGAAGTGTCTTATTTTTTATATTTTTCAAGAAAGAAGGTAACTTTAAATAAAATTTTGCTGACTCGTTTTCTTAGTTATCTTGTTCAGAAAGCCCCCGAGTGAAGAATTAAAAATAAAGCAGAAGGTCGTGCCTTATCTGACTTTACATAGATGATACGATAAAGTCACTCTTCTAGTATCTTCAACTATACATCGTCTTTGAAGTCGGAAAAGGAGTTGCTTTAAAAGTGCCCATCTAAGTAGATGTTCGAAACAGATTTCGCCACCTCGATACAGTCAATACTCTGCGGAAAATTATAGACAAGAAAAAAAAAATTTCTCGAGATGTTGTTTAATTTAACCCCCTGGTGGGACTCGGACCCACAATGCCCGGGCTTTCAACGGTTATTAATTCGTAAGCTTTTCTGTATCCCAAAACTCACCCCTAACTTCATCATCTACTTGGGCCCTCTATACCTACACACCCTCAAGTTGCACTTCACCTATTTTTGTCATACAAAAGAGATCCCTCTTCTCTCTTCCTAGAATTACGTAAAAGCGATCAGAAATCTGTGTTTACGCACCTCAACACCCTCTGTCACGATTACAACTTAGACTTACCTTCATAGAGTGTGGAAAATCGGCAATGATTCTAACATTCTAACGACTGTGTCCAGAAAGCCGCTCATTATCACAAGATCTCTATCTCTGGATCTTTGATCTATCCTTTCCCCCCACCTTTAAGTCTTTTGCATCCACGCTGGCTTTTCAAACTCTGCATCGAAATAATAGACATCTGACCCATTTGCAATTCTTATGACGCCGAAGATACGCCTCATTTTTTAGGGGAATGCTCTATGTTAAAGGAGTTCCACCATCTTCATACGCTTCACGTGAAAATAACCCCAAATTTGTAGTTACTCAATTCTCAGGAAGAAGCCTAAGATTTTCTTCGTCATCAAAGCCTATGAGTACAGTCAGGAACTAGTGGACCTGCTTAATCTCTGAACACTTTATGCCCAGATAGAATTTTACGTTTTTATATATTTCTTTATCCAAGTTGTAAATAATAATGTGATAATAAAGTTCTTTATCTATCTACTTTAATTTAACACTATCGTGCAGTATTTTTCAATCAAGAAGCCATGACGTGGCGCAATAAAGATGTTAACACGGTTCACAAAACAGTAATAATAGACTTTGGTGAGTTATGACGGAGGTGGGGGAGTCGCACCTTTGTCACAACCTACCTGTTGTCTTTACTTATTCCCTTAAAGTTTGAACTTTACTCATTATTTTAAACCTCCACACACTCGGCCCAACTTTCTTAAATAATCTAACGAAGGTTCGCACTTAACTTATTATAAATGTTAGCACCCTTTTAGGTACAATCTTAGTATCATTATTTATTTTCTTTTTCTTATCTCGAAAGACAAAACAATAAAGAAAGTTAAAATTTTGATAAGACTCTTTCATTTATACTTTTCGCAAACAGTAGCCTGAAAGTTTTGAGAAGATTCTTCACTCTCTTTAAACACTCTTTTTTTAAATCCTATGATATAGTAATCTTACGGAGAAAAAAAAATTATATTATTGACATGATAAAATAAAAATAAAAACCTATGAAACGTAACACTGTAATCTGGTTTCGGTCGGGAAAGGCGTTGAAAAGTGGAAATTGACCAGATTTCTCCATTTTATTGGATTGGAGAAAATGTCGTGACTAACAGATATGGGTGGTGTATCAAATAAAATTTGCACAGTTTGGCGGACCGTACGGGGTGGCAATTTCCTCTCTGTTCAACAGAGGTTTGTACAGGGAAATGGGGTTGAGGCGCATCAATCAGCGCTTTGATAACACCGCTCCAGCCCCTCTCACTCATACACCGGCTAAACTAAAGCTTCTGCGAACACAAGCACAAAGGCCGACTCATCAAACCCTCTTCCAACATTTTTTTTTTTTTTTTTTTTTTTTAACCAGAATGTGAAGCCTACGGATAATATTT
Source organism: Orius insidiosus (assembly GCA_014119065.1). Classification (NCBI taxonomy): domain Eukaryota; kingdom Metazoa; phylum Arthropoda; class Insecta; order Hemiptera; family Anthocoridae; genus Orius; species Orius insidiosus. The sequence continues at coordinate 21,755 of JACGAQ010000876.1, read as the reverse complement.
TTCTGATTATGACGCAGGTGTGAGTTAGTAACTCACAATATTTGAAATACGACTGGACCCCGACCTAATCTTTTCTCGCTCCTAATAAACCACAACGTTCAGAACCTTTATTTACAACCACCAAAGTTTATTTTGCATTTACTAAACTCCGATATTTTACGATTTGAAAAATTGAGTTAAAGAGCCGGATGGAAAAGGGGTGTAAAGGCCTTCATGAGGGCCTCGACAATGATGAATTAAAGAAGTATTAACCACAAACCTATTTTATCCGAAGAACTTTCAGGCCATTTCTTTCAGTCTCAACTTTATTACCCTTTTTTTTTCAACCTCGAATATGTTCAGGGAAAATCCTTAGACCGCCCTTAGTATACGGGATAAAGCTAACGTTTCTCTCTAAAGGATAAAAACAAACGGGGCAAACTGTTATATTTCTCAGCAAAATAAAAATAAGAGGGATTCTGTGACACTCTAGAGGTAAAACTGGTAAAAGATAAGGAACCCAACCGTTGAATATATCAGCAACTTTAGGGTTCGACGTTCCAATAGAAATCCAAGCCGAATATTTAAGAACAGCAAAAAGGCTGTGGTGGGTACTTTGACATTCAAGAATCTATTTTCTTTATAAGCTTTATATGCGCTTCCTTTCTTTAAAACAACAAAAAAAAACTTCCATGAACTCATGAAATAACCCAAGCAACCTATCAAATAACAACTCTAGAAATCAAGGCTTGTATCGTCAAATTTTTTAATATATTTTAGAAATATAATATAATTTGATGGCTGAGCGTTCGGTCAACACATGACCTTAAGTGCATGTGTTATTTCGTCGGGTTAGTTCTAACACCGGCTATCTCATTTTTATCAATTTTGAGTTTGGCATTGTTTCTGATGGGAAATGTGGAGAATCGAATTCCGTTAATAGTTTAACCCTATTACCAACAGAAAACGCGTAGTTCACGATTTAGCCAACAGGTGATGAATTGATTCCAATGAGGAATTAATCCGTATTTTTGCTCTCCTGAAAACCTTGGAAAAATGAGATAGCCGGTGTTAGATTTATTTATCATTATTTTATATTATTACATTAAATTAGATGTGCAACTTGGCGAAAGCGTTTTTTTCCTATTATACCTGCAATGTTAATAATTCACTGAAGCTCCCAGGTTATGATAAAGAGCCATTAAAAAATATCTAGATTTATAACTCTATACGGAGGTCCTGTATAATCAGAGTCAGCACCATCTGTTCCGAACTGTTGAAGTTGATGTTTTAAAAAAAGATCCTTAGATTCATTAAAAATAATATGGAAAACTTCGTTTTCGATCTTCCGCTAAAATTAATTTTTTTTGTGGATGAAAAATGAAAGTTCTCTTTTGTATTGATTTTATTTTGAACGCCTAATTACAATGGAAAATAGAAAATTTTAATCCATCTTATACAGGAGTTTTGATACTTAGCGACTCAGCCCCCCCCCCCCCCTAATATAAGCGTATTAGAAGGATCTATCTGTGCGTGCAGTGAATAAATTTTAAGCATAGCGTTTTTCTGGAGAGCTAGAGCTCCCAATTTTCATCGGATTTTAACTTTACCGATTATTCCTTTCGCAATTATCATTTAAAAGTTTCAAGAGATTTTATTTTAATCTTCAACCAATAACCAAATACCTCTTTTGTGAACGGGAATTAAATAAATATTAACTTTTGTTAGAGGTAAAATAAAGTACGACCTTTAAATTCCCCCTTGGTTTTTTTATTCAAAATTTTAATAAAAGTAACATATAAAAATAACCTCTTACCTACAAAATTACATATTGTACCAATAGGGATGCCCTAGACACATTTCAATTTAACAAAAGTGCTTTTTGAAAGTTATTACCCTCCATATAAGCCGGAACCATTTCGAAAATAAGCACTAGGGTAAAGACAGCAAAAGTAGATTATGACGTAAAGGACAAAAGGCTTCACCGGTGAACATATAAAGAAATATTTATCATAGGCAGTTTCATTTATTGTTCAGTTTATACAATTGCAATTTCGCGCCACTAATATCAACGAATCATAATTTTTTAAATTGTTTAACCGGCTCCGTGGCTGGAAGGTTCAGTCTTGGACTTCCACCATTGGAGACCGGGGTTCGATCCCGGGTTGGGTGTAGGGATTTTTGTTTGGAAGTTAAATTCCAAATAAATATTCTTCCACAAAATCCGCGATAAATTGGTCTGGCCACTCCTCTGGAGTTGGCCCTGATAGGGCGCCACGGCAATATGGCGAGAGCCCCCGCCTGGGTCCTCCCCCCTCCCTTAAACGGCCTATGGGCTATTCCAGAAAAGAAGAAGAATGGATTAACCGGAAGAAGGCCTCTTGCTCATCGGTTAAATCCCATTCTTCTTTCTTTTTATAAAAAAATAAATTGTTTACGCCCTTTGTATTTCGTGCTTACATTATCAAATTCTAACAAAAACAAACTGGTAAACAAAATAAAGATCTTGAACTACATAAGTGTGAATTAATTTCGTTTACAAAGTTTATCTTAGAGCTTTAGTTTATTTAAGGAAAGGGTTAAGTTAAAGGTTCTCTCTATTGAAAAGAGTTTAAGTGCTGGGTGAGGAATTTACTGGTGGGAGGATTTGGTAGGGAAAAAGCTCTTTTTAGGGTAAGACTTTTTCTTTCAAACACTTTGTTTTCGAGGATGCCCGCTAAAGTGAACAATCGCAATTTTTATTCCGTTCTTTCGTTCACTGGACATTTCCTAGATGATAGAAAAATATATATTTACGAAGTAATAAATAAACACGAATTGTTATCCCTGTAGGTAACTTGCGTGGACAAATAACATGAAATTAAAATTTCTGAAACAGCTATGTAAACAAAATTATTTATTTCATTGGAATTCATATAGTGAAAATCAAAATAGAGTATTCGAATAAGATAAACAAAAACAAAATTTGTTCAATTATAAAGAAAGAGAAAAAAAATGAAATAAAATAAATATAAAAAATAAAAAACCTCCGAACAAATAAAGCTTTTATATGAACCCAGTTGTCAAGACTAGGAACAGGTTCAGCTCCCATAATATTCTTGGAATAGATGAATGGACTTATTACCATGTAAAATATGATGAATGCTGGCTATAGGTTTCAATTTTAATCAATCATCAACAAATATTCAATTATTGTTATTACTATTTAGGTATTTATTTATTTTTATTTTTTTAAAGTTAGGATGTGGGACAATTTGGAAAAAAAAATTCTAAAAGGATGCCTCCAGAAGGAAGAAACCTGATTTAATTTCAGTATTGAATGGCTTGGCAACCATAGTTATAAATAGATGCGGAGTTTCGAACTATTTGAGTTCTTTCTTAAGGCAGCCAGCAAATACAATTCAATTCTCATTTTTAAAAACAGAAAACAAACGAAAATTGTCTTTTGTATTTGGAGGCTGCCTTGAGAAAGAACTCAAATAGTTCAAAACGTCTGCGCTAAATATAACAAAATATGATTCAGCATATGTGAGCAGTTTATTTATACCTTTGGCTACCAAGCCCTTCAACTTTTCAGACGAACGTATCTCCTCCATTTTGGAGATTTTCAAAAAAAAAAATCTAATTTTTCAGACTACTATGAAAGGAAGATTTATGAAAGTGTGATGAAAATCTGATGAAAGCTGCTGCTGTTCCGTACTAGCGACGGACGGCCGGCACCACAGACAATCTTATAATCGGCAAATCACTAATCAGTTTTCCTCTGCGGAGCCTGGAAAGCCAGAAACTGTCTACAGTCAAAATTGTTCACTCTTATGGCTTTATTTTTATTGTATTTTTTTATCTATATAACGAGATCAATTTTCGAACAAGGATTTCTTCTAGCCGAGATCGGAAAGAGTATTGATGAGAATCCTTTCCAATTACTGTCTTCGTGAGTAATACGAGTGGCGACTTAACAAGGTATCAACGCCACCCCAAGAATTGTGTCGTTGACTTCAAACTTCTTGATAATAACACCATTCTTCCACAACGTTACCCTTACCCGGGATGTATCAAATTCCGTTTAAATTTTTTCTTTTCTTTTAGGGATGGGGCGAGAAACACCTCCGATTCCGGAAGTTTCTCTGTTATTATCCTGGAAAATGGGTTTGTATTTTATTAACTAGGAATGAACTTAACTATTAAAAGATAGGAACGGCAATTGCTTTATATAACTGATTGACATTGTGGCCACATTGTAGCCCCTTAAATAGAATTTATTGTAATACCCTCGATACATATCTATCGGTTTCCCAAAGCCCTCCTTTCGGCGTAAATAAAAATGTTATACGAAAAAGTTAATTTTTTAAAATTTGTTTTATGATTTTTTCCCCTCATTTTTCCTTTGTTAACATACATTTTCGTAGGTATGTTTACTTATAAGTATTTTATAATGAAGGATGGAAAAAAAAGCGCTCGAAAGGCACAAAAGAATGAAAGCTCTTGTGTGAACAACCTGAACACAGCTGGCAAAAGGAGTAATAAACGTTTCTTTTTATGCAAAGAGAAAATTTAGTAAAAGAAAAATCGTGCCTGACTTGACCTCACCCACTCTTGTTGTTTTAATTAAAAAAGTTAGTTTAGAGTGGTCGGTAGGAAACCCAAGAGACGTAGTCTCCGAGGGATCTGACAACGGTATTTAAAGAATTCCGCTAAAGGGTGTTGTGCCTTGCATACAATTATAACGTTCACTAAGAGTCTTCCTTCCTCGTTACTTCTGTCACAATTTGTACATTCTTGATTTTTTATGTGCCTTCATTTTTAATTTATTTTTTATTATTTTAAATAAACAGATAAGTTGAATTTTTGGGCATTTTTACTTGTATTAATTATGCAAAGTGGGACATACCCTGTGACCACATTTTAAATAAAATTGTAAGTAATTATTTATTTTTCGAGATATCAATTTGAAGATTATACAAGTTGTATTATTGAGGAAAAAATCGTTGATCAAAAAGAATGTCTGAAAATTGACGTCCTTTCATTTCTTCCTTCCTTCTTCCTTTCTTCGATTCTTTTTTAATTATGGCAAACGGCGACTGAAGTTTTGCATAACATCCTCTCCATTTCCTCCGGATTTTTTTTTATGGCTCCTTTTAAATTTGGGAGAGTACGAGGTTTGTCAACATAAACTTTCCCATTCAGATACTTCCATAAGAAAAAATTGCAGTGAGTTCGGGAGGGCAGGGAGGCCACGGAACATCACCGTTTCTTGAAATCACTCGCCCTGGAATTTTGTTGACCTACTTGCGGGAAAATGAATGGGGCATTGAAAACATCTTGTTTCAACAGGACGGACCCACAGCTCACATCCCGAGAATTTCGCTTAATCAATAGCTTGATGCCAATAATTTTAAATATGTTCACTGGGGTCTTCCCCCAATCTGTATAACCTTTAAAAACTGACTTAAATATAATGTTAATGCGAAAATATTGTTTTGAAAAAATCCCATATAGTATTAAGGGTTTTAAGGGGTGTTCTAAAAAGTTAAAGGAAATTGTTTTCTTTTTTTTTTTGCCCCCGGAAAAGTTTGAAAGCAAGGTGTAAGTTAAAGCCTTTGGGAGAAGGGGGATGCTTATCCGCGAACATATAATATGTGTAATATGAACTGCATCAAAGTTGTGTTTTAAGTTAAAAGGAAAAAGTTTTTTTTTAATAACTTCTCATAGCGTATTCTTCTTGGTCCAATCGACCCATGGTCTGTGGTGAGTCTCTGGTGTCGCTAGCACCACAATTTTGATTCAATTTTTGAAGTTTATGATAATAGTTTTAACACCAAATTCAAATAATTTTTCAACCTTAGCGCTGAATGTAGAATAGACAAAACTAGGTAAGCCTCTTGATTGAATTCTCGGAAACCGACTGAAAAAACCCCCAATCAACGTGCATAAAACCGGGGTTACAGGTCGCATCGCAATCCGTGGGGAAAAAAAAAGGTTCAGGCCGGAGACAGGATTGACATGGCAATTCAATCTCATCCTCACGAAGTTTGAATGTAATTAAATTCGTTTTAAACATCCCACGCTCACTTTTTTTATTTATTTTTAAATTTTATTCACACCTCATTATAAAAAGGGTAGGTTTTTCTTTACACTTTTTTTTATTTGAATTGATAGGTGAGAAACTGTAAAAATGTTGAATTTTTAGTTTATTAAAATATAGTAGTTGAAACATTTTACGGCGTCATCTTTGAAAGATTAGCTCTTCGCGTTTTCCTGTAGACTTTTTATAGTTAATAGAAGGTTTACATGCGATAAATTTATTAACTCGAGGCTAGAGGGTTCCAGGTGGAAAGACAAGAGTCCCTCAGGCGCAATAGATATCTTGACGGAAAAACAAGGCTCCTCTCCGGGAAAATGAAATGGATACCTCGAGGTGATGAAAAAGCTGTCATTTGCAAATATTCTAAAACACCATAATCGCATTATAATACAAAAACAGACGTCTAGAAAAACAAAAAAAAATCTTGTTGCATCATGAACTTATGAAGGAAGAGTATAACTTGAGATATAAATATGAGAGGTAGAGGGTGCATATTAAAGGCGGGGAGGATCTTTTACGGTAGAATGTGGAAATTAAAACTTAATATCCAGGGAGTGGTAGAGTAAGATAAGGGTTGGCCCTGAATCACTGACCTCTCGGCTCTTTCCCATCCTCTTCGCCATTGTTCCTAACTTCCCTCTTACCAATTAACGAGCGAAAATCATGATTTATTGCAGTTTGAAACCTTCTTTAATATTTAATTATTATAATATATTACGATTATTATTGCGATGATTTAATAAACTCGATGATTATCTGTACACCAACTTACAAGTGGGAAGAAAAGCGATGATATCGACAAACGGGGAAATAGTAATCATTTTAGCTTTTTTAATTTTTTTTTTTAATATTTCATATTATTGTTATTTACCTTATAATTCTGTTTGGCAAATATAATGGTATCTGCATCAGAAATGCCCCGCTCCACCGGCATAATATTGAACGACAAAGAGGCCTCGCTTTATTTGATTTGCCTCCCACATCCCATCTTAAGGACCATTGACACACAGTTGAAGTGCTCTCGGGCTCCTTGCTGTATTAGGATCGGGACCACTCTCAGCAATTTTCGTCATTATAAACTGTCTACGTGATCTAAAAAGGCCTCCTCAACAACGCACGTCGATAATGTTGAGGGCCCGCGTCCTACGGGTTCAGGGTTTCAAGGATTACTCTGTAAATAACTACCCCATTTTCATATAACTTACACCAAAACAAACATCATTAAATTTTTTATAGGGTGAACAAAAAATATCCCTCAAAACATTATTATTTATATGTTCCTCTTAAGAATGAATTGAAAGCTTCGCCCTAGAAATTCGGTGAATTGAACCCTCGTAGACTAAAAAGCTCCTGATTAGCCGTTTCCGCACATTTTAAACGGTAGACAGCCACAAATCATCGAGTCAAGCGGTGTAATATAGCCTCTCATATTTACACGTATGTATAAGTAGAGCTGAAATGGACATGATCTGTCTTTTATGGCTACTGGAGGGTCGGTCATTGTAGATGGGGAGATACCCCATTTGATATTCAACAGGGCTTCCAGTAATCTATTACACCTATCCCCTCCTTCCACCATCATACCTACCTGCACGTCCTTAATTCCTCTTTTTCGCTTACGATGCCTTCTATCGGACTGGCAATTACGTTAAAAACAGATATTGAATAGTGTCTATTTCTCATTTTAGCTGTACCAAACGGTGATATTGCTGCGAAATTCACTTTTTTTTTCTTTCTTGGCTGTATATTTTTCCCCCAGACAAATATTTTTTTCAAACTTTCCCTAAACGCCCCCTCAAGATAAACCCGTGTTAAAATGTCATGAAAACAAATGATTTAAATCGTTCGTTTATCTTCGTACTAAAATCTACTTATTAGGGAAAACGACTATTGAATCGGTGAATGCGGTGGTGTGGATGTGTGTGTGGGTGGGAAAGGAAGGGTTGTTGGGAAACAAGAAGAGGAAGAGAGCGGTGTATCGCGTTGGTCGGTGTGAGCATGAGTTATAGCAACCATTTCCTACAACTGTGGGCCGATCCTACTAAGAACTTGAGTCGATATCTGAGTACAACCTTCCCTTTTCCACTTCAGATTTATGTTCTCCTACCGAAAAACAATCTGGCTTAGAAAATTAAATCTTAGACTTTCTTACACCTATCCCAACCCATCCCCATATCAAACTAGAAAACTCTTTTCTCTACATTCACATAAAAAATTTAAAACCTTGTAATTTTTATAAGACTACGAATTAAAACAACATTTAAATAAATATTCTATAGAGAAAAAATGTTCAATTGTTTAATTTAAGTAGTTGGAGGAAATGAGAAAATGGATGTCCAAAACAGTTGTGAGATTTTCAGGTGGCTGCTGAATTAACGACATGTAAAGTTAGAACAATGGACTCTGAGCTCCCACAAACCAACTAATCCTCATCCCTTTTAAAAGAGGCTAACCTGGCCTGTCCGCAGATCGTTGCCTCCTCTCAGCAGATAACGGTTTTGACATCGTTTATCAACCCATCAAAGTTTTATTTTATTTCAATAATTTTGCGTTTTTTTGTTTGAGTGAATGATTGATTTTTCCTTCTGTGCGTCACACTTTGGAATTTTTTTTTCAAATTAATCTCGAATAACTTTAAATCGGCTACTTCGGAATCCTCGCGAAAGTGGATTGCGCTAAGTGAGTAAATAAATAATAATGTCAGGGTCATGAAAGGGAGTTAGCAATAAAAAAGAGAATGGGTGCAATCAGAAGATGAAAGAGTCTCAGGGGCCCCCTTTACCCAGTGAATTATTTGAAAGATTTACACTTGAGAAAGAATTACTTAGAAAGTATCCGAATAAACCTCAAAGTTTCTAGTAAATTGTTTGTACTTATTGCTAAGGCTTTTTGAGAATCTTTGATAAAATTCATTCAATTTATTTATTTTAAATTTTACTTTTCTTATGAAATAGATTAGATAACTCCTTTCTTAATTTATCAAATAGAATTTTTATTAGTAACCGAGGTGACCCAAAAAAAATATTCGATTTGAACCCTGCGGGGTCTGAAAGACCCTTCCCCAAAAACCCGATGTGGAGGGTATCACAATAACTTCTTTAAGGAAGTTAAAATTGCGATAGAGAAGCTCGTGATTGACTCTATGCATTCCCAAAAATTGGGATTCGGTTGAAAATAACATGAAAATACTGTACCACGAAGAGAAACGGCAGTTTTGTTACTTCCGCCCCGGAAGTTCCATCCGTCAGAAACGAGCGAAATAGAAAAACCGAAATTGAAGCAATGGTTTCCTTTGATATTTTAAAATGGTCGAACTTTTTGTCTATCGCGCTTTATAAAAAAAAAAGCCCTAACAAAAAAAACCGTTGAGATGTGAAAACCCCCGTTTGTCGTAAAAATGTCCATTTATCCTTTCGGACCTACCCGCTTAGGCTTTTTCAGCAGCCGCGTTTTCCTAATCCTTTTATACATCTCGCTGTTTGTATTTGGATTTCGCGGGTAGATTTTGTAAAATTCCAGGGCTAAGCAGACAGAAACCTTTCCTCCAGTTCCATTCCGTTTGTTTACTTTCGTACTTTTTTAATATAAAAGTTAAACATTGTTTTTTTAAAAAATTAATTGAACCCTATAGTATTGATTAAAAAATAATTTTGTTGAAATATTTCAAGGGTTAATCAAAACCCGCGTAGAGCATTTGCCCCGAACTGTTTGAAGTCGCACGTTCGTATCGCCTTGTTCGCTCCGATCCATCCTGTTTGGCCGTTGACTTGAATATGATGCTAAAAAAAATAATGAGCGCCCTCGGGCAAAAATAAGAAGAAATTTTTCATAAAAAGACGTTCATTTCACGAAAAAATATCGATTACAGACGACCATTTTTTGGGGAAAACAGAAAATACCTCTCACTTTATTATCTCTATTTATTTACATGTAACTATATTGTTAAACTCGTTGGTAAATTTATTGCGATAAAATTCACTAGTGTCTGAAACAGACGAGTAAAGTCGTCGCATTGAAACTTCATATACTGAGAATGACGTAGTCTTGTCTTTCCTTTACAGAGATTCAACAATATCCCATGGTGGAGTCAAATTAATTTATAATTGTTGTCATCGTTGAAAGCTACTGTTTCGCACAGAATTAAAATAATAATCTTTAATCCTAGAATCTTTTCGAATTATGCCACCAGTAGTAACGACTAGTCCTGAAGGATTCAAATCTACATTGAATTCGAACGATTTTGTAGGAACGCCGAAATTCGTTTCTTCTGTCCGAGAAGTTGTGCTGCTTGATTTGCACATGATTGAACTGCTCGATTTTTATTTTTCTTGGTGTATTTTCGTAGAAGCGAGCAAAGCTTGATGGAGGTTCTTGGAATTGGAGGAAACTTTAAATGTTATTTCGTTGTTCATTTTTCCCTTTTTCCATCAGCGTTTTCTCTTACAACTTTTCAAAAGACCAAGCTCCTAGATGTTATTATATTTAATTTTTATTATAACATTTAAGGTACATCAACCAACGACTCGTCCGTTCTCCCTGACCGAGGGTGTCGATGGCGATTTTTTTGTCCTCCTCATTCTGTCTAAAAATCCGATTCCAAGGGACCAAACTTCCAATCTGCCTAGACATCTATCCTTCTGAATAATTAATTGCTTACCTAGTTTTTTTTTCACAATCCTTCATTTTTAATGTTTCTCGCGATTTTAAGTTGGTAAGTAGTTTAATTTATAATTTAATTTTTTTTTTCCCCTCCTTTTTCCTTAATCGACTTCATTTTATTCCAAGAGAGTACTTTAAAGTCTATTGGATAATTTAGTCGTTAAAAAAATTGCCTGATGCAGTATTTTTTAGATAAAAAATCTCACAATAGGGGTGATGATCGCACTATTTCGTGGAAATAAAATTCTGTTTTTTTTTCTCTCTTTCACTCCCCTGTGCTGAAAACAAAAACATTCGTTAAGTTTTATAAGCCTCCGAATATTATGTATTGTCTTTAAAATATTGGAGTTGTATAATATTTTTTGAAAATGTATCATATTTCAGTGCTTTTCAAATTGAACGTACGAATACAACGAACGAAAGGGAATATTCATATTATTGCAGGAAGCACTATGCGATAAAAGAGAATGAAAACAATATTCCATTTCAAGGTTTAATTGAAAAAATGTCATCTACACTTGGGAGCAAATACTTCCAACCCTTTGCCGTTTCATAAAATTCTTTACTCCCACTAAAGTAATGAAATATTTTTTTCCCTTTGGTTTTTATCCGTAGCTGTTTATGAGGATTCAATGAACCTAGAAATTGAGTGAGGACACCACCTGGATTAGTAGCCAAGAAAAATTTTCACAAGTTGAGATGATGAAAGAAGAAAATGAAATAAGACAATGTATGAGACAATTTCCCGTGGTCATGCCACTGACTTGATTGGAACGAATTCTGAAACAGGTGACAGGAAAGCATACTGGATGATCGATTCAACCGGAGTGAGCCACAAGAAAGATGATTATATGTGATTGATGGTAGGTTTTATCTAGAGGTTTGCCTCGCACATATCCCCTAAAAGGGTAACCTTAAATAACGAGGAGGATCGAAAAGACCTCGGGCGCTTCTTCTTCTTTAGCTCGAAGATACTCGTATCTCGCCTTCCTTTCATCGTAGACCTGTCGGTTGACCGCTCCTAATAAATTTGATTCCTCCATTCTGTTCTTTTTTGCTTCGCCCTTTTCATAAATAAATTCAAATAAAAGTGTTTGAATCATACCAACTTATTAAATTGTAACTCTTTCAAGAGGTCCTCCGAACAAACATTCGGCCACCCAGCTGGATTTCATTCATTAATTTAAAACTTTTTTTAAATGTTGAGTCAATTTTTTCTGTATTTTAAAACAAACCAATAACGTGATGGGAGTGTAGAAAAAACCGCAGAGGAAACTCTGATTTAGCCAGAATTGAGTAAGCCTTTTTTTTTTTCAACCTTTTTCAAAACCGCATGTGACTGGGAAAAAAACGGAAGAACAATAAAAAAACTCTACATTTTACACTATTTTATATGCATCCTCCCTTCCCCACATGAATATCACAAATAAAAACAAAATTATGAGATGAAAAGTTCAAAAACCAAGAAAAACTAATAAATAATGAAACCGACCCCAATCAGGCAAAATACCGTAAAACACGCGCCGTAAATAAAGAAATTCTGTTGTTTTTTTTTTATTATATTATAGGCTTAATTATACCATGATCAAATTTCCCTTGATTGTAAGGTTTTTTAAATGAATATTACGTATAAAGTTTAATTTCCAATTATTATGGAAAAGGAAAGATGATACTTTTCCTTGAAATTGCAATCTTATTGTCGAAAGCTCGAATAAAAGGCTTATTGGGATGAAGTTGTTTACAACAATAAAAAAGAGAGGGGAAAAAAAGGTCCCAAGTTGGAATAACGTTTTGATTAATGTTTTGAAGAATGTTATGACTGTGAAAGGTCTCCCTGTGACTGATTCAAATGTATTGTGATGCTATGGGTTTCTTGGATGACGGTGAGAGGAGGGGGTTGAATAAAGGGCATTGATGGCCTTTGTGAATAGAAAGGAGATTGATCAATTTTTATTGTGCTGTCGCCAAGCATTGATGGCAAAGAACATAATTGCCAGAGCTCAACTTTTATGGGATGAAATTTTGGGTGAAAATCTATTTCGAGTTTATAATAAAAAGTAGTTGAACGATTTCAATTAAGCGATCCCCAAGTTTGTTTGACTTTCGTGTGTCCCTTTTTGACTTCGGACGAGTAGGTGTAAAAGAGGATGCGGGTTGTTTCGCTGGATGAGGGAATGTGGGTGTTAGGGGAAGAGAATCAATTGTTCCCGACCCGGACTCGGCTAAGTGTTTTACTCCCTCCGCATTAATTATAATACTAATCTAAGGTTGCCATTAACTTGCAAATCTGTTCATTTAACGCTCCCCTTATTCTTTGGCCGGGTCATAGAGACCCGGATGCAGGAATAAACCCTGCATTCTCAACAAGTCCGAATTATGTATTTCGAATATAAAAGAGCCCATAAACTTTATTTAATTTTTTTTTCTTCACCTAGTACTCTTTGAATCTCACGGATCGTTTGCATATATTTATTCCTTCCTTGATTGTTACGTCCTTTTATTAAAGTCACTTTTTTAAATGGAAAAAATTTATCGTTGGGTTGTTCTTTATCCTATTATGTTTTATTTTTTTATAGATGAGCTAGGTGTTGAAATATAGAAAATTGGCGACATGTTTCGAGGTTGCTACCATCATCAGGCCACAACTAAATTATTTAAAGTTGGTAAATTATTTATAGGAACATCAGTCATTATCGCAGGTTTTGTTTCTTATTAATATTTTTTTAAATGATAAAAACTGGTCTTTCAAACTTGTTCTACCTCTTGATTTATTCATCAATCTAAATTATGTGGTAGAACAAGTTTGAATGATCAATTTTTATAATTTTAAGAAGCTCTACGATAATTAGGCCTGATGATGGGACTACCCGAAACATATCGCCATGAAAAAAAAAAGTCAAATCGTGAATTTTCTATTTTTCAAAACCGTCCTCGCACATGCATAAAATATAAATTTAATTAATAAATTTATATTATTTTTTTTAATTTAGTAAATAACACCGTGGGATTGATTTTTAATTGGTTTTTCCTCAATTTATCTCTGTGTGGACGTTTTGAGTAAGCCCCAACCCGCTGAGGTTTTTGCGGCGCATTGTTCGCTCTTTGTTCCTTAATTACTGACTCTCTAACTGTAAATTGATAATTACCTGAGGCAAATGTCCCTTCTAGAGACATGGAAAATTTCACGTCCTTTCAATAAAATTAAAGATGAAGATGGAAGGATTTCCACCATGCAAATCACCACACATTCTGAGAAACTTGGATGCACATACCTACCTTAAAGTTTTCTAGGTTGCCTGAAGGCGATGAGGCCTCCCTAATTACTTTACCAGAAAAGACCATCCCCTTTTTTCCCCAGCCACTTGAGAAGAATCTTTCTTTGAGTAAGAACTTAATATTGTTGTGGCGTTAGAAGTGGATGTGTTTATCTGGTGTCAGCAATACTGAAAAGAAACCAAGTCACGTACTGAGGTGTAAAGGGGCGATGTATTGCCAAAGTTTTTCATCTATTGCCCATAGCCCACACTCGAAATCTCTCCTTAATAATATTATTACAAGGGTATTTGTGTGGTAAATCGAAAAATTAGACGGAAGATGAATAGGAAGGATTTAGGCTGGTGACTTTTGTTTAACGCCAAAGTTATATAGGAGGCCACTTTAAAGAAAGACAAATCATCTGAATAAACCATTCTCGTGAGCTCGAAATAGAAAGAGAAAAGGTGAGGGAGGGGGAGCGAGGGAATCACTAATATTTATTCACCTTTAAATTCCTCTCGTGAATACCTTTAGAAGATTCAATGGAGTATTGTCAACGCTCTAATGTGCCCTGAAATTGTTCCTCTCGCGTTTGCTTTATGCCCCTTTATATTACCTATTCAACCGTACGTCTTCGGAATCATTAAAACTTTAAACCTTCCGCACTTAACATTGTGGAACATAGCCTAGTATAAATACCAAAATGATACCCTTTTCCTTTTGTTTTTCCTCTTTACTTTTCAACTGATCCCGAATGGGTGGTAATATTTCGAAAATTCGTTTCAGGGGTTCCACTTGTGTAGCGGGAGAGTGTCCGAAAAAAGAGGAAGCACTTCACGCACACCATTATATGGACTCGGGCTCATATTTTATCTTCGTCCATGTTCCGTCCCTGCCCTCCTATCGCCGGATATTTGGTTTCGAGCTTCCCCATTCACCTACCAAATATTTAGCATAAATCGAAAATTAGCTCCCGCACTCCGGCCTTCTCGCGGCAATCTCACATATCTCACTCGAAATTCGTGTTTCACTTCCTCAATCGCTTTTCCCTTCAATGTTTGATGTATGTCCTGCGAAAATCGTTCAAAGAGATAGTGCGACTAAAGGTTTTCTCCCCCAATCACCATCACAGTTAAAATATTTCATTAGCAGACAAAAAAAAAACCTTTTTTAACTTTTTTATTCGTCAATAAGCCAGTCATTTATAAGCTCCTCTTTAAAGTGCTTAAATTATTTTTAATCAATTCGTGTTTCTCACCTTTCAAAATGTCACAACTCATATTTTGAGCGAGTTTTAGAAGCAAACATTTTCAGACCATTGGTAAATATGTCTCATCTCATCGACAGAGTGTAATCCCTTTTCACGAATAAACTTTTATAAAATCCATATTTCCTCTTTCCATAGTGGTTTTTCACTTCTAAAAAAAATTACTATGAACATGAATTTATATGGAACACCCTTCAAAAGTATTGTAGAACAAAGGATTCACTCGTCAAGTATGTAAATTGCCATCGCCCTCATGGGGAGAGGCCTCGACCTCGCGAGATCGGACATCACAGGTAACGAATTGCCATTTCCTGAACTTACCCGCACAACCGACCTGTGTGGCGGTTCTCAAACTCTAAAACGATGGCTAAAAAAATTGGGACAAAATTACTTTAAATTTTTAGTTATTTTTATAAACTTTTATCCTTAAATAAAGTTTTTGCAATTAAACGATTAATGATGAAGTAAAACTTTAATTAAGTGACCTGCGCTGAGGGAATTCTTCAGAAGTAATTTAGTTAATACACGCAGGTAGTTCTTCCTTCGTCTCGGTAGGATAAGAAGTGCTAAGGCGCCTATTTAAAAGTAAAAGACTTAAATGTTTTCCGCTGGAAAGAAGATGGGGAAAAACTGGAAGGGCTTCGAGAAAACGAAGGGAGGAAGTAATCCTTACCTTCATTGGGCGAGGGAAAAGGGTTTGAGGTTAATTTCCTAACGGTTTTCCTTTCATCGATTCTCCACCCTCTCAGACGAGTGTATATTTAATGGACGACTTCTGTTAGATTGCTTTTTTTAAACCAACATTTGTTTATTTGATCGATCCCTTTATTTTATAATATTTATCAAAACAATTAACCACCAATATCTTGATTAGAAAATTTAAGGACACTTCCCATCGACTAATTTAACCGCAGAATGAAAACACAAAACAAATACCCCAAGAGAGGTAAGTAAACGTTTGAATATTCAACCATTTAAATTTTCTCCTCTCTCTTCCCCGGAGTTTTTCGTATGAATCGAACTAAATAACCAAGTTCAAAAGATTTTAAAATGGTTCAATTTTATTTTTATTTTTCAAACATAAAAAGAAGAAAAATTCTATATAGCTTTTCAAGCGTGGGGTGGTAATTATTTTATTTTTCAAAATTTCCCTTGATATCATAAAATTACTTCTTTATCATTTTCCTTATTCCCTCTTTGACGTAAAGAAGGAAAATATTAAAAGGAGGGGGTGAGAAAACCGTTTTAGAACGTATAGGATTCAGGCTTATGTTATTATGAATCTCTAACTACTTTGAGTAGCACTCTCCCAGTCTGAATCCATATTTGCATGTAAATAGATTCATCCGCCGCTAGGGCGGTCCAACTTTGACAGATGACGTATGATATACGCTGCTCTTCCATGCAAGTCCAAGCCGGCTACGGATAATCGCTCGACTGGGGCGACCACTGACCAGCAGAAGTTCCGAATCATTTTATGCTGATTAATCATGATCGGAGCGAGAACTGAAACCATCGTTTACATTTTAAAAACGATTTTTTTTTTTTTTTTTTTTTTTTGTTCAATCAACCTAATACCACAGATAAGCAACTAAAACTCTGCAATAAAAAACGTATTCCAATTAATCGTCATGTCAACATGTCAAAGCAATCAACTCTTTGCAACGAAACTTAAATTTTATTTTTTAATCTATGCGTGTAGAAATAAATAAATATTTGTGTTTGAATGATGGATTGAAAAAAATTTTTTTTTTATTTAGAAGTTATTTTGTTTATACATGAACTAGTAGTGTAACGATTAAGCTAGACCAACGATTCCTATTGAACGTATACATTTTCATAAATTATAGAAAATTCATTTAAGAAAATTTATCAATTAAAATAGTATTTTATAAAATAAATAAAAATATTATCATCCCAAAATCATTTAGTTCCATCATATCCGCGTAAACAAAGATGCCCTTATAAGCTACAGTGTGTGCTCAAAGTGGACAATGAGTTCAGTTCAAAAGATTTTTCGTACGAGAGAGGACGCATTTTCAACGCTAAGGTCGCAGATGTCAAGATTTGCCTTTGTCTTCAGTCATCAGTGGTAGCACTCACCCTTTCATCACTTCGTTTAAAATCGACCGCCGATGCGATTACGTCTTTGTTCGGCCTTTGCGACATCTTCGAGGTACGCTCTGTACATTGCGAGGTAGTCAGTATTATTCACATCGTAATTTTTAACTTCCTTAAAGGAGTTATTTAGATACCCTCCACGTTGGGTTTTTGGGGAAGGGTCTTCCAGACCCCGGAGGGTCAAATCGAATATTGAACTTTACCGATCTCAGCTTTGTCTGTGGTTCCGGCCAGTCGGCCGTCCAGGGGCCACCCCTACCCCTCCAAAATTTTCCAAAATTATCTAAATTACCCCTCCAAGATTTTTTCAAACGTTAATTTGAGAGATTATTTAATTTTCGAAACGGATTTGTAGTGAAAATACTAAGCCGCCTCCGGCCGAACCAGCTCTAAAAATTTAGAATATATAGATTTCTGGTAAATTGTGTTAAAAAATTTAATTTAAAATATTAATTTTATTAAACTTTATGAAAAAATTAATGAATGCCTAGAATTTATAAATATTTTTTCGAAATTATATTAACATTTCATAGAATAGACATATCCAAAATTTGATAAAGACTCACTTCATTGAATGAAAAAAGTATGGAAGTAGGAAAAAAATTTGGTTATTCTAAATCGAAAGCATTTTCGACGGATCAAAATTTCACAACAATCCAGTTGTGGTAAATTTTAATGAAAACATTAAAATTTATTATTGTAGTAAATTTGGGGTCGTCCAACTCAGGCTTTACTAAATTAGGTAGGTTGGTAGCATGAATTTAATATTTGAAAGTTGGCAAAACCTACCTAGGAGTAAAATTTTTATCAGATTCTCTCAGTTATTGTGTTTCGAGTCACGTTTTTAAGATTTCTCGCTTTAGAAAAACGAGATGCAATAATTATTTGATTAGAATTCGAATACCGAAAGGCGTTAAAAGATCTTTTCGCCAAAAATAAGAATGGTCTCGTTTGCAATCGTTTTTAGGTACGTTTAAAAAGAAGGGTTTTTTATTTTAAACTTCCTTTAGAAAAGTTAATTTTCGGAAACGGAGATGGTCTACAGTTTTGAATACTGTGAGAATCATTAAGGTTAAAGTGCCCTTGCTAATGGTAAGGAACGTTCGATTCTCTACAAATTATTAGAGTAAAGTTATGCTAAAATGAAAGGGGTGCAGGGATAGGCTAAACCAGTTGTGCTTTATAGTCTGCCCGTTGGTTTCACCTCTCGAATATTTTGAATCTGATAAGGGGAGGAGTTCTATTATCCCGGTGACCACCGGTCCCGTTTTGCACTTCGATTCTACACAAGAGTGAGTCATGATAATAAATAATGTCTGCAGCTTGATAGAACTTCCTCCATAAGTTCTTTTTTTATAATTCGGACTGCATATCGATTTTCCTTTCAAGCTGTGATTCTCAACGGGGGCGGTACCGCCACCCTGGGGGCGCTAGGAAGTTACTGGGGGGCGTTAAGAAAAATTTGGGTGATAGGTGGGCAATGGCTAAGTGGCTGGGAGCGTCAGCGTGAGTCCTTTTTTTTTAATTTTTATTAATGCGATAAAAAATTCTGTTTAAAAAGGCCTACCTACAACAAAATCAGGGTCTCTTCGAGGCGCTTGAGATACTAAACCAACATGACTGCCAAGTATTGCGGGTTTAGTATGAAAAAGAAAATTTCAAATTCACGCCCATCTAGTGTTGAAAAGGATTGGTTACTAATTATTAGAAACAAGTAGTGTAATAAGCAGCTCAAGAGATTAACGGGTCTCACGGGAGTCGGGGAGTCTGCTGACTGTCCCTTGTCTATGTTTGCCCTTTCTGGGGCAGTCTTTAAAATTGCATGGAATAAAATCGTAATAAATTGAATTTTAAATAATCCTCAATTTTTTCTCCACACCTTTTTCATTCGGTATTTCCGATTGTTCCTCCCTTCTTTTTCTTCTTCTTTAAATGGAAAATTCGGGATTTTCAAGGAACTTTAAAATATGAAAAAATAATTGACTCTCGGAAATTTGCATTTTTAGGGGTTGGAAAGAAGGGGGACGAAAATTCTGGGGATTTAAGCTAAGCTCAATGTGGGGCCCCACGTCTTATGTTGAGCGTTTAACAAGTCTATTTATATTCTTGAGACAGCCGTTAGAGTTAATCCTTGCCGCCAATCAGTAAGTGGCACACCTCCATTACTCTTATAAAAAAAAAAAAATCTACTTAGAAGAATATCAAAAAACAAAACTTTTCTAGATTATTTATATAGGGTTCCAATCATTTCGGGGACAATTTATTCAAGAAAAATTTCTAAAAGGCGCGAATAATTTATTGTTTTTAATTAAGGAATATTTGCATAGTCGAGACACTTTTTTTCCGTAAATATGAATATTTATGGAGATAAATGATGGCCGGGCCGATTTAAATATGGTCGGCGAGATTGCCAACGCTATTAGAACATCACGCTAATATGTAATTAGGGTCCATTTTTGTAATTATGGTAATTAATCAATTCTGAGTGTTATCGCTGAGGACTTGGTAATTTTTCGAAACGAGCATTTCCCATCTATGAAATTAATTCCAAGAAGTTTATTGATATTGGAACTCCGTTATTTGAAGGTTTTTGAAATGTACATAGACAATCGGCTTGGACTGAAAAATTATTAGTGAATAGTAAATCCGTTGGAGAGATGCGTGAAAGAGAATAACAAAAATTGACCATTGATGAAACAGGAACATAAAAGGCTTTAAAGAACCCACATGAAAGCTTTTAAGTAATCCTTAGCCTTCACCTGTTGCTAAGCGTTGGTTAGTGGATTCGACAACAGCTTCCTGGTCTCTTTTAGTTTATATTTAACGGACAAAGGAAAGCGTAATATCAAAATTTTGCGAGGAAGTGAGGGTGCGAAGAAAAGTCCTTTGAAACTGATTTTATTCTGACACTCATATTAAAAGTATTGCTCGAACCAGAAAAAGAATAACGCCGGTTTTCTTTTAGAGCGGGGCTTAATATCTTTGCTGTTTCTTTTATCATCCTCGAACTGTCAACTGTTGTTTTCCGTATGAAATATGTCTGCCAAGATACTCCAGCTAGCGGAGAGGACACAGGTGTCGTTGAAACGTGATTATCTGTCAATTCTCGACGGGAGCACCGCCAATAGGACTTCCCCGTGTTATTTATCCATTAATTCATCGGCGTCCGGTTGGAATGACAATGATTGATTTGAGGGAGTGGGCCATTGACCAATTGGATTACCTAGACCGAGGGTGGACTATCCTTCAACGGGAGCTTTTATGTTATTATGAAAATCGGGAATATTTGCAGTTTTAAATGAAACGTCGTCCCAACGAGATTAATCATTTTAACGTCGGGCCTTTTAACGGAGGGTTTTTTTTAACGAGGTCAATTGCCGGACGAGTAAGCTTATTAGTTATGAAAACTCGAAAGATAAAAGTTGAGACTGTTATAAAATAACTCGGTTTTATCATTTTTCGCATTTAATAAATAAAAACGATTGGGGGTGAAAACGCCATCACAGTAAATATAAAAACGTCACATGCGTATAAGTATGTAAATAGGATGTGGGCCTTAAACGAAAATGTGAAGAAGATAACCGAGGGATTCGGAGAAAAGGTAGAGGAAGGAAAGGAAGGTAGTACAATTTCATGGAATCTCATGATAAACGATCGAACATAATGTTATGAACGGCAGGGGTTTTCTCTTTGGCCATTTGACCATGTAAAGGTAAGGGTTAAGATTCTGAGATTGTGTCGTGGAACTGGAAACAACTCTTGGGAGACTTCGGAGTTCCTTCTTTGAGAAACTAATGTTAATGTTCTTCCCTTTACTTCCACCATTGAATAATCCTATTGTCTCTGCTATTATGAGTTAAACCAATTTCCAAAGTTTCCAACTATTCAAACCACTTTTCCAATCGCTTCCTTTGAACCTATAATACTTTGTTACCTGCCCGCTTCACTTCGAACCTCAAGATATTATAAAACTTCCAACACGAAACGTCTGACTTTATACTCCACGATTCTATAACCTTTTGTCAAAAATAAGTACTTCAAACTTATTAAACTACATATTGTTCTTTTATATCACCATTATTGAAGTGTATTTAGCACAGTATGGGAACTCGTTTATTGTAAAACACGTTTTTTGGAGTAAAGTGCTTTATGAAATAGGCCAAAGTACTTTTTTCTCAACTAAAATGTATAAATAAAGAAATTCTGGCTTACGTTTTAATTAATTTACTCGCCCCACATTTTCTTTTTCAAGCAAGCTTGTAAGACCAACCACTTCTGATTGTTTTTTTTTTTTAATTAGTAGAACTTTCTTTTAGGGAGCCATCATTATAATTTATTTTTGAATCGCCAAATACTAATTTTGAAAAGCACATTATACCTTTAAAATGA